>VYZV01014191.1:1728-16448 GCA_013401275.1 Pandion haliaetus | reverse complement strand
ATTTCCAGCAGACATCCAGAAAGTTGAAGTCAAAGTTGAAGTTCTTGAGAATATCGTGGTAGTCAGTGAGGAAAGAGAGACTCCTCCAGGAAGAGACTGAGATCATCTAGATTCATCTCTCTGGGACTTTGTAAGAGCATCTCTTTCTTACCAAAAGCAAAGACTGGCCTTTGAAGTAAGCTACCAAGTTCCTGAAATTAAGCAGTATGAATATCCCCCTAACTGAATGCAATCATGGTATACCTACTTCCACTCAGAAGCTGCTTTGACTGTTTTCTTGTGGCTTTACAGCACTGGAGAACAGTGAGCCCTGGTAGAGGAATCATACTAGCCTGGCCTTAGAGCCAACAAGAAACTGTTGCTACAGATGTCAGAGAAGCACTATTTGGTCAGAAATGAACATAAATATAGTAGGGATTTTATTTCTTCATTAAAAAACAAACTACAATGTTTTTACAGTTAGAGAGCCTGCTTTGTATAATGCATAATTCAATATTATGCTGACAGTTCCTTTTGCCCTGTAGGGCACTCTAAACATGTTGCACTCTTTTTTTTTTTCTGTGGCACCCCTGTTCATTCTTACATGGATAATTATGACCAGACATGTCAACACACACTTGATCTTTGCTCTTGGCATTGATGTATTAAGGTATTGCCCTGTCTTTTTTAGGAACTCTCCTTCCTAAACCACCAGTAGCATGGCATGCTGTACTGTTTTTTCTGTGGTTGCACTGAAGACCTGAGATAAATCATTTGCTACTGGCCTGAGCAGTAGAGCCTTGTAGGTGTGCATCACCTGATTTTGGCATAATAATGTTCCTACAGGTGTTTTGTTTGTGCACTACAGCCTCCTGCTCCTCACCCTTGAAGCTCAGAAAGTGTTGCTGGAACCCTCATGCCACAGGTACATCCCAGACAAGCCACAATTTCCAGCTTGTCCATGGCCTTGGAAAATCTCTGCTTCCGTCACTATACAGGTACTTTTGCTCTGTGACCTCCTAATTAACCATCACTTTCTGGGCGATTAATTCATTAGGTGTGAATGAAAAGAAGCAAAAGAATGATCGTGAGTTGGCTAGGGGGAAGGTGGATTTGGTTTTGGCAAATCTGAATTTTGTTTATTTTTTCTTGGCTTGTGTTACTCTGTCTGATGGTGCTCTTAGTGACCTTCAGCGTGCACTGTACTCAGAGCAGCTCTGCTGCAGGCGCTCAGCTCTTCTACATCGAGCAAGAGGAAGCATAGTTTGGGGGATGATTTCTGTATACTGCAGCAAGGGAGTGCCTTTCTGTAACCACAAAATGAGCTCTTGCCTGCACTATGGCATTGCTGTGCCTTGACTGTGTTCCTATGCTCTACACAATATATCATCCCCTATGCCATGCGTTAACTCACACACTGCTCTTTTGCATTTCTAGTTCCGTCCATCTCTAAGCTGGGTCCTCACTACAGCTGTCGTAACAGGCAACCACACTATTTGGGGAGTCTGTACCTGGCAGTTAGTTGTGCACTTGGTGGGGTTTCTGCTTTTTTCTGTTTTGCTTTTTTCTTTTTTTTTCTTTTTTTTTAACAAGAATCATTTAAGAATTACTTTATATATAGAACCATTGCCAATATTTTCTATAACTATCAAGTAAGAGCAAGTATTTTCCACATGCCTAGAACTGAAGCCTTTTTTTAGGAACTAAAGAGGCACTGGAGTGAAATTTAAAAACATTATCTATGACTTGGAAGCTCATTTAAAAATTCATTTTCAAGGCAGGATTAAAGAGAAATCTCTGTGGATATATTCACATTTTCATTAAGCATGCTCCCTTGCTACACTGTTGGTTAACAGTTATTACACTGTCAAGTTGTTATTTTAAGAATCCATTCAGGGATCTTGAGCTCCAGTACAAAACCATATGGTCTATCAACACATGCCTTTACAGTCCTCCACAAACTACATCTTTACCAGCAAAGCACCTCAAAATCTAATGACTGTATGTAGGTGCAAACCGTGCCACCAATCCTTAAGTATTACTGAATGTTTTTGGTGGTATAGGAGGGCACCTGGGTGGCATGGTTGAACAATTAATTACTATAACAATCATGCCTTCATTGTTTTGTTTTGTCTTTCACTGAGATAGAAAGTAGACATGGGGGCACAGAGATTCAAGTATCTGTTCTACCTCATTTAAGGCACAGATTTTTTGGCTTCCCCCCTTCTCATTCAAGAAATGGAAGGCTTTTTTTTTTCTGGCTACACAGCACACAACTCTGCATAGCTCTTGAGCTATACAGTGTGTGTGTGGCAGCTGTTTGTGCTTCTCTAGCTCCTGGCTGACAACCAGCCAGCATTTCTGACAAAGACTCTCTTCAAACACAAAACCTTTCAGTCAAAAAATTTTGATTTCTACTAAACATATTTCGCCAAAGCTAGATTTCATCAAAGCTGGTCTGACCGATCTTATTTAGCATTCTAAAGAAGTACTGACCATCTTACAGGGTCTGCTCCAGGTTTTCTCTGATTACACAGTATGTGGGTCCCTGGAAGAACTGGGCAAATCTTTCTTTTGAATCTCTGATTTCAAACACAGGAAGTCCATAAAGTGAATGAGTCCAAATTTTGCTAATTTGGTGTGTGGAAAGTATGGTTCAATATTGTACTGCACAACTTTCACATCAGCTTGGCTTTCAGCAGAATAGTTAACGTAATTATTTTTATGAGTGAATATTGATGTTTGATTCTATGTTTAGTGAATAAAGCTACAGTAATATCTATTTTCTGATCTGAGTGGGAAAGACTTGCTCCATCTTTTTTCTCAAAATGCATGGGTAACCTAGAATTCATTTTGTGCCATCCATACCCATTGAGTCAGCCAAGTATTAAGATTTTTAATATGAGAATTTTACATAGTCATTCACGTGACCCCATGTCCCTTCATCTATCTTGAAGTACACATTTCAAATCCTATTTCTTCAAACGCTTATGTGTGTAATAGTCCCGCTGAGGTTAACAGGAGTTGCTTTGTATGATGTTAGTAGAGTACATAGAATTCCTTACAGATTCATTGCTTTAGTTGGTATTGCATGGGGAACATAATTCCTAAGTAATCATGGATGGAAGCAAAAACTAGTGCAATCTAGACACTTATATTAAAATATTTCTAGGGCCTTTGAATGAAAGAATACTATTCCTCTCTGTATTTTCATGATATTTTCACAACAGTGCCCATTGGAAACACCTGTGAGTTGTAGCTAACCATCATGGCTGCTTTTTAAAGAAAGTGAGAAATCAGAGAATTGACTAACCCTGCAGTGCGGGGGCAGGCATAGGGGTGGAGCAGTAGTAGAAGTGGAAAAAGGAGAGAACAAAAATTACTAGAAATGCTGGGAATGGTATGGACTTTTTTTCTGGACATGTCTAAGCATAATATTACAGCACATTTCACAGCCAGCCAGTGATTGCATACACTAGTTGTAGTCTCTAGGCAGGGATTACTCATTTCATACATCATTTAGAATTAATTGTAGTGATTCTGCAAAGTCAGTACATACCCTGGATGCAAGATTAGGAGAAACTGTTTTTGTTTCAAAGTCTTTTGATGTTTCTGTTTTGAAGTATTTCATTTTTCCTTAGGCAGCACCCAGACTGGCCAATGATATGCAATACACTCTCTTCTCTTTTGGAAAATAAAACTTTGTCAAATGAAACTAAATCTTTGACAGTCTCATGACAATACACACACACTTACCCACTTCATACTGGAAGGCTAAATAAAGTTCAAAGTTTGTAGACATCATTAAATCAGACTTGTAGAGCAAGGCGAGCATATACTTTTGAAGTATGGGTATTCAGAACTCTCAGAAATACACTGCCATTTACGTTTGGAGAGGGTTACATATATGTGTGTGTATCCTCACAAAGAAGTTCTCCTAATCTCCTGGGTAGAGAGAAATACTGTATGTTCCCTGAGTAGAAAGGAGGAACTAAAAGACTCTGCCCTGTGTCCCTCTCAGGTGGGCATCCCATACTGCCACCTAAGGCAGTAGCACAGCAGTAAGGCCTGGTTTCCTGGGCACTCTGAATAAAACTAAAACTTGTAGTTTGAAGAATGTTTACAGTATTTTGAAGGAGTCTAAGAGAGGCTTGTAGCATGAGTTTGACAATTGTAGAGAAATTATCTTGCACATAGGTCAATTTTGACTAACCGCTTATGACTTTTCAAAATATGTATGCGCAATCAAATGTTATTTTCAATAAAAATATCAGTATTAGGATTCAGAATCTTTGTTTAAGATTTTATAATTACATGTTCATAGTTGTAGTATTTCAGTACAGGGGAAAAATCTTTAAAGTGTTTCATCAGTGTTTAATTGAACTAAAATAATCTTATGCTTTCCATTTGCCTCTCAACACTTTTCAGACTTAAGGTAATTTCATATCACATTAAACTGTTCATTAAAAAGTCTAACACAATTTTGAAGGATCTGATTACAATGATTTTCCATTTGTTTCTGGCATGCTCTGGCCTCATAATTGGAAATACTAACATATGGATTGTCCCAAAATATGGTTCATGCTTCATAGTTCATGATTTATTAATTGTGCGAATCAGAATATTTTTATAACATTCATTATGTCAATGCCAGTGGAAAAAAAACAGTAGAAAACTTGAAATTTAGAGAAAATTTTATTTAAATTGCACAGAATTTTCTGGTTAAGCATGGATTTTTTGTTTGCACCTCTGTCATGCATTTAAGCAGTCCATCAACTAATCCTGTTGCTTAAAACCACACCATTTCAGCCTTTCTTGCAATATTTAGTTCATTAAAGCCAGACATGAGTATGTGGCCTTTAGAGTAGCTTCTTCTCTTATAAGTATGTATAAGGAACTTTGCAAGTGATATATTACTCTCCTCATGTTAAAAATGGGAAAGCTAAGGCAATGAGAAATGAAATGGCTTTCAGAGACACCCATCAGGCCGAGGTCAGAACTAGGACTGGACATCAGGCCTCCTGCATTTCATCACATCAGTGCTGTAGCACTAGAGAAGACTCTCTGTACTTCTGTGTGCATTCCTGGGCAGCACACGGGTAAAGGGAGACCCAAACACAAGTAGACTTTTGTTAGCAAACTCCCCCTCCCTTGCATACCTTAGCAAAGTTTTTGTCAAATATTAAGTCTAGTCCCTGCTTTTGCACTGGGCTGTGAAGAGCCAGGCCTTACAGGCCCAAAGGTAGAGCATGTACTCTGTCATGCACCTGAGTTAAGGGAGAGAGTTTGCCTACACACTCCTCTAGTTACATTTAAAGCTACTCTACCTTTATTGATACAGGTATCAATGAGGTTGGCATTCAGAAAGAGAGAAATGTCAGTACCTTTATTCTTCACTCCTCGCTCCCTCTTTCTCCTCACCTTTAGATATGTAATAGGAAATGGTCTTCTAAGGCACAGTCATTTCTTTTGCATTGCAGCTATTCTTTTTGAGCTACAGAAGATGAGTGACATTCAGGAAACCAGTCATGGGTTTTATGATTAGAACAGACGTTTGCAAGACCTTCCTTTCAGACAGTTAAAGTTGGAAGTGATTAAAGGTAAGTACAAACAGCAGCAGTTCAGTGTGCCTTTTAGTGGCTGCAAGGGTATTTTGGAGGGAAGAAAGGATCCTTTTTCTCTGCATATGAAGAGAAGAGATGATATGTGTGGGTTGTTGATGGAAGATTTTGAGAAGACTGCTGGGTGCACAGGGAACATTGAGCAATTTGAGAACAGTACAAGGACACTGGAGATTCCCAGTGCTCAGAACTCAGCCCAGCCTAGCATCTTGCGGCAATCTGAGCACTAGCCAAAGGCAAGCCCCAGCCCCAGACGTGGCTCTAGCAGGTTTCAAAGACCAGTTGTAAGTTACTGAAACATGGGAATACTTAAAAAATTGGCCATATCCTTCCTCGTTACCTATGGCCATGTACTGATCCAGCTATGATCTTCCTGCTTTTGAAGCAATCTTAGTGTGTAGTCTGAGGTACTGACTTATGAACGGTATTTAGTTCATGTGTTTGCACTCTCACTACCTATGTTACTGAAGATACAGAACTTTCTGTGTTGTGGCTACTGTATTTCCATTGTGATTGCAATAGCATGTGTTTCGACATTGCAATAGCATGTGTTTCTACATTTTTCTACATTTACTTCTCTTAGGCTCTCAAACTTCAATACCTTTTTCTATTAATATGAGGGAGAGAGGGAGTCAAAAGATTAGAATTTTTGTGTGTGTGTGGGCAGGGAGGATGAGTTAAGATTTACGGGTAGTTAACAAGGAAAAGGGTTATTGTAACAATCTGTACTGACTAACTTCTGGCTATACACTGCACTTATGGCTTAGTTCTACATATATCTTTCTCTTTCTCATACTTTACTATACACTTTTATATGTGATAACTACTGGATGGTCTGGTTTTGTATGATTCCTAAAGTAGCTGTCATTCGTAAAGATAAGCACCTGAGGCACAAACTGTTGGAAGCTGTGAGCGGATACTGGTGAATACGTTTTCTCTCCTCTTACATGCTTTAATTATCCACTTTTGGCTACTGTGAAAGATTGGTCACTGAACTAAATGGACCTGTAGCCTGATCAAATATGGTTGGTCTTATATTCTTATGAACACATATTGCAAGTGCTTGAAGTTCTGTTTAAAGGGTTTGAAATGTACTGTCCAGAAATGACAAACAGCCCAAGAACTGTGTAGATTGCTCAGCAAAAAGCTCCCAACAGCCCCATTAGGATATCTGTGATTTGCTCACACAGACAAGTTGTGGGAATTAAAATAAAGTGTTATTCAACATAGAAATGATTTATTATAAATTATTCACTTATGCTATGCATGCATTTTCTACCTTGAGAAGAGTACAGCAAATTGCTGAGCTCATTCAAAACGAAGGGTACTCTAAAGAGCAAAGAGGTTGTTTTTTTCTTTTGTTGTGGTATGTTTCCTGGGGGCTATGAAATCCATCTTGCTTCTTGTTAATAATTCTAATAATTGTACAATGAATAGCAAAAATAAGGAAACTGGAAAAATACTAATTACAATTCTCTTAATTATATATATTATCCAATAGAGGATCACCAGACTCTTGTAGAGTGGAGAGATAATATCAATTTTATTTTATCACAGCAAAACTCTCTTCCAAGACCACACAGCAAGTTAGTGGCAGATCTGAGACAGAATCTGTGAGTGTTGGCTCCTAGCTGTGTTCAGACCAAGGTGTTTGACTTCCCTTTACCCTAACAGTGGCAGGACATCACTGTCCCAGGCACAAAGAGCTATTGCATCTTCTCTACAGGATTCCAGTATATTTTTCTCACCTTTGGCACTACAGTAACAAATAGATTTGTTAAACAGAACACAGCAAAGTTCAACAGTGACCAGAGTTACTGGCAGGAGATCATAATGTAAGCATCTGATTTATAAACAGCTGAGAAAGTTTATCTCTTTGGATTTACAGAAACATGCTGTCATGCAAACAGATTGCTGCTATTGTAAATACCATGGAGCACAACATACGTGAATTTAAAGCTGAATTTGTATTGTGATTATCTATCTGCTTGCAGGCTCCCCTCTCTACAGCCTCTGCATCTGAACAGCACCCAGGATTTATAAAACAAAATAACAAAAGGTCCTGAGAACAATTGTGCAGAGATATACTGTAGGTTTTCACTAGACCCAGTAGAGTAACAAATGTCTCTGCATCCTGCTTTATTGTCATGAATCCTTTGGTATCTATTTTCCTTCCCCTCTGGCTGTTGGATGCAATTAGTTCATCTGAAATTGCATGCCAAAAGGCCCTGTTTAATGGCTTGCAGTATATAATCTTATATTGTCCTGGCTTTGAAATTTCTCCTTCACATATGCAGCATAGGGTAATGGGGATTGTATTACTCTTTGTCATCTGATAAGCCTCAGAATCTGTATTAAGGATTTTTAAGTCATAAACGTAATTCTATCTAGAGAAATGCAACTGCAAAGCTGTCTTTCAGTTTTCCTATGCACAAAAGGCACATTTTGTTTTAAGAATCACTTCTACAACGTAACAGAGAGATTGTTTTCCTGCTATCCAACCCTTCATCTTTAATTAACAGGACAAAGAGGACTGGGAATTTGCACTTCCAATTCCAGTAACCTTTCAGTTCCTATAACCATGGTACCAGGATTCACCCAATAAAATCTAGAAACATAGAGATTATTAAATCCGGTGTTTTGAATGCTTTTTGTAAACACTCCAAGCAAAAGGAGGATGTGAAAAAAACCAAAATGTTAAATGACACAGGAGAAGAGAACAGTGGTCCTTTACCCTGCTCTCTTTGCTCTGCTTCATGCCACTTTCTTCCCTGAAAATTTTCAGTCCTAAATTCTGATCTGCCCTGGCTGATTTATAAGGTAAGAACTTCATACTATATTTTGAAAATCAGACTTCTTTATTCTTCCAGAAGAACTCGGGAAAACTAACTAATATCTTCTGTCTTTGATCACAGCCATGCCCAGGAAAAAGACAAGACCAGAAGGTTTCCTCTTCCTCCTAAGCCTAAGGCAAGAGCAAATAGTTCTGCTTTGCTAGTAACAGATATTCCGATTGGAGAGCAATTTCAGGACTTCATGTCTTTTTGCTAGTTTATTTGCTGATTAAAGAGTTTTAGAATGTGGTTTGAGTCTCTTCTGTTATCTAACAGGTGCTGGCTAGAATTCAAATAAAAATTAAAAAAATGCAAAAATTACTGAAAGCCTTTGGCTAAAATCAGAGTTTAATCAGAACCAGAATGCCTTCTGACTCCTCCACTGCTGATTCATACAGTAGTAAAGGATACTGCCTTCAATTAACTGCAATCATCATTTATATCATATAATTTACAATTGACTTAACTCATTAGAAATAATGGATTACAGCATGAACTTTACAAGAGGATAAATATCTCATCTCATGTAAAAATGCAGAGGTGAAGTCAAAGCCTTTGGTTCAACGATGCAGATGCCAAACAGCTAACTGTGTGTGGAGGCGATGTGCACTGCACATACATACCCATTCCTGGTCTCCATGAAACATGTTTCTCTAAGAGCAATCAAACCATGGGTATGTCCTAGGGGATGTCTTTTCACAACCGCAGCACCTTGTGTGGCTCTGCTCGACATTGCCCAACATCATCTCAGGAAAGGAAATTGCCTGAACTTTTTCAAGTCTGTTGATTGAGCTGTTTATTTCCTAAACATTATCAGATTTTGAAAGATTTGTTTTGGCAAATAATGACTTTTCCTGTTTTCCTGCTGAGTAAAGTTACGCTGGCTCAAATTACTTGTCAAAGATTTATTTTTCAGTAGATGTTAACTATCAAGTCCTTTTTTCTTTTTGCTTTCACTATGCATTCAACAAAATCAGCTGACACTGAAGGTTTACACCAGCTCAGCATACTGCAGTATCATGTTTCTAATTTATTCTCAAAACTCCTTTGAGTAGGTCTTATTGAAGAAAAGAGGCAGTCTTCTTTGGAATCAGTTCCCTGCTACAAGCGTCCTGGCAGGCAGCACTATATCCCCTTCCCTGGAGTAAGCCCACCCTGGTACCTTGATTCAGCCTCCATCCGGTCTGTTGGCTGCCTCCTTCCCATTCCTTTCCTACAGCACATACCTTCCAGGGGCAAGGCCTGCAAGGGCATGTGTGTCTCATATGGGTTAGGTAGGATGCAAAATCACCAGCTTCAGTATTTTTGTTAACTTTAGATGAATGTAGAGCACACCAGACTTTCAGGACACATGCAAAACTAAGTGCTTTCTCATAAATCTGAGCTATGGCTTCTTTACACTGCTCTGGTAGAACGTAAAGAACCTCAGAACTGTGGTAAAGACAGTGCCAGTTTTTGGTGTTTGCCCTGTCCTGGCAATGTTAATGTGAAGGAGCCTGAATGGAGAAAGCTACATCTTGTAGCTTGTGCAGTCCTTGCCATAAAGCTTTGGCTTTCTGCTGGGACAGAGACACAGAGCTGGCTACCTCTGCTCTGTGTGCAGAGAGATAAAGAGAGACTGAAGCCCTGAGGGAGTCCAGCCAAGAGGAAGACTGAAGTTGTACTTGCCCCAGTATTGGCACCTCAGGAATAGCTGGGATGGACAGAGACTTGACGCCCTCCATGCTGCAGGTGAGCATGGTCTGTAGAGCTGCTTTCAGGGTGAACTGGAGGTGGTTCCCAAGCCAGCAGCAAGGGCACTTTTACAGCACAAGAATTGCAGCTGGTTTATCTTCAGGTGTTTGGGATCATCTTGCCACACACAGTAGGCTCAGCTGGTGGATATTCTCCTTTAAAATTATTTCTGCTTAGTCCTCCTTGTCAAACAATCCTGATGCACATAGTCTACTGAATGGACATAGATGAGCTTGGTGGTCCCATATCAGAAATCCTTTATAAATTTTGCCCTTCAAAACCAAAATGCATTGTTTAACAGTGAATGTGTTTCCTCCTACAGTTTATAATCCTTGCTCTGTCTCACTTGCAAATCATTCCCGTCTTAACTCAGCAGCTGTTAGTTTGGCGTTTGTACTTCAGGGAATATTAACACTATGAAACTCTGGCCACAAGATTCAAGAACCTCAAAACACAAGTGTTTTGACAGGGTAAGTGGCAGTGTTTATCAGTCCTAAAAAGTGCTAGAACCACTGAAGAGACTTGTGAGATTAACACACACCCTGTCTCTCACACACATACTAAGTTTACTAAGTGAGTTACAGCTAGGTTGTAGCTAAGGGCAATTTCATCAACTCTTTCACAAAGCCTTGGGCTGTGCTGGTGGTGATGATAAGTGAGTGAGTGAATCAGAGGTAAGTTCCAGGATGCCTCACTATACATTAGTACCTGCAAGAAGCACCTTGCAGCAGGGAAGAGTTCACTGTAGATGATGGGCAAGCAGGAGCTGTGTAGGAACTGCTGGAAATGCAATGATCGGCTAAACTGAGAGGGCCAACAGGACGGAGCCAGTAGATTACTTAACCGAGTCACCTCAGCGGTTAAAGAATAATCAGATAAATAATTCCACAAGCCACAGCGCTTCTTCTGAAGTCATGGCTAAATGGAGCTGTAGTGTAGTTGCTGCCCCACCATGTTTTCTAGAGGGTGACAATCATTACAACCATTGCAATAATTCAAATATGTTTCACCTCAGTCAGACTTAATGTTAGGGGGAGGAAGAAATTATCTTATCTTTAACTTTGCTTGGTTACATCATATAGTGTGATCTTGTTTGAACTGCACTTTTTTTTCCCATGGGAAACATTGTGCTGACCTTCATTATCCTGGTATGTTGCTTCTTAGAATTTCTTTTCACACTTTTGTCATGCTAAGGGCTATGGAGTTTGCTATCCTTTCCATGAAGTACTGGAAGTATGTACTCATTTCTGCCTAAGACTGGGAGACGTCAGGAACTCAAAAGCAAACTCCTCAACTACTATAAAATGATATATCTCACTTATAGACTCTTTGATCTTAATTTTCTACTTCCAGTTTATATCTGAAGGAAGTATCAAAACCTCCATTCTCATGAGTTCCCAAACCATTTGTACCAGAGAAGAGGGACATGAAATCTTGAGTTTTCTTATCCCATAATTATTAGTCACTTCTAATCTGTGTGACTGGATAAATATCCAGAGGATGGATACTATAACTACATCTTGTGTCCAGTGATGACAGTAGAGCAAGCAACACTCTTCCAAATTCCAGGCAGTTGTATTCCAAAAAGCAGACAAGATGGGAAATGAAAAACAGCATAGCAGACATCTTTTTCATGGGAGGATGAAGTTAAATTTGTCCAGTTCCAGGAAAAAGAAACAACAAACAGTGAATTTACATGAAGAGATAACAAAAACTGATTAACATTTGTTTGTGTGTGTGTGTACGTGAGTAAAGTATGAACATGTCTGTAACAGCACAACACCGCAAATGAGAGATCAACTCCTTATTTTATTGTTTTAGATGTACTGTTTTCTCTATGGCCACTGCTATGGTACAATGTTATCTGCTGCACATGTTGAGTAGTCCGCAGTTCATTAATCTGATGAAATTAGTCAGCATGTTCCACTGACATTGTGTATGGTTAGCATGTCAGTCGTCTCTCTTCAATTCAGCATACCTTTCTGAAAAGGCATTTCCTAATCTCCAGGCTATAATCTCATTAGAACTGCCTGATTCTAACCAAATAAATAGAAGTGAAGACTGATTGCCTGGTCAAAGCACTGTAGCTCAACTCATGAGCTAAAGGTTTTAATTATTAATTTACCTCAGTGAAACTATATTGATTTACATCAGCTGGAAGCAGATCATGGAAGCTCTTATAATCTTAGGTCTATATTACATTACACCAGAGCTGGCTCAAGCACTAGTAGCAGTGAAACATTGTATGGGCTAATTTTATGCAGGAAAAGCCAGGTCTGATAACTAAGGGACATCAACTTCTGTTTGTGTACCCAATCAAGATCATTAAAATTGAGCTTCTGTATTTTGATGCAACACTGCAGTGAAGCATACGGTCCAATTTTGCCTTTGTAAGTGTAAATATAGTCCTCTTGAAAGCAAGAAGTTAATCACACTGGCAGGAGAACCATGCAATACCCAACCTCCCTAGTATCTAGACCTCCAGTCTGAATCTCAAGTACGCCGAGGTTCCTTTGTGCTTCTCTATCCTTGCAGAGCTATGTGAATTCCTCCTTAGCAAGTCACTGGAGGAGTAGAGGAATACTCAATTTTTAAATCATTATGGAAGAAGTCCTTCCAAATGCTACAATGCTACTGTATTCATGATGTAATAGAGTGGTTTTGAAGCTACCCCCTTGCAGCTGAAGGATAGAGTGTGCCTCAGGTTTTCTCACACACAACTCATGCTTGGGCTCTGGTTCATCTTCCTAGAGCTGTCAACCCCTCAGAATGCTTTAAATCATGCCAAGACAGAAATTTGGAAAGGGGTCTTCTAAGTATTCGTGGAGGGGGAGTGCAAACTTGGCTTAAAGCTGCCTTTGTGCCTTGCAGCTGGATTGGCACCGAGTGCTCCTGAGCTATAGCTAATGATCTGGCCCTCAGATCAGTACTGATAAGTAATATGCCTGACAGTCTCAAAAAGAGAACTGCACATTTTGTTGAGCTGTACAATGGTTTTGTGGTGAGTCCCTCTCTTTTTTCTCCTTTCCAGGATTGTGATGGAGCCACCAAACTAATTTATATTTGTAGTCTATTCAGGATTGGGTTTTGTGTCACCAAAACTGAATAGCTTTTACATATGCTTGCTGTGTGATGAAATTGTAGGCAAACAACCAAAGAAAATAGGTGACGATCAGGAAAATGAGTTAATTTCTTTTGTAAAGAATACATATCACAGTATATCTTGGGCTGGATCCTCATTCATGGCTCATCCTTTTACACCACTCTAGCAACATAAAACAATCTTTATGCAGTTTAAATGCCAGTGCAGTTGTAGTTGCCTTTGCCATGGGGCCCTGTTACAAGGTTTTCAACTGAGCTGAAAAACAGAACCACATTTTTTACCGCATCACTTCTTTAATTGACCCATCTTCTCTCAAAGTTTACCATCTGAAGCTGTGTTACAAGTTCCAGTACAATGCCCCATTGTAAGTAGAGGGAATATTTGCACAAACCAAATCTTTCTATTAGTAAGAAGTTAAAATAAAAAGTCAAAATTGTGTCCTTATACTTGCTTTTGATAAGGGTATTCTAAAGCCTACCAGCATACAATGTTTTTTGTAATAATTACTTAAAATAGGAAGCAGTTAAATGAATGTAATCCACCTCTTCCAGTTAACATTATACCATTTCATTTATTCAACAGACCAGGTTTGTTATATATATTCTCCATTAGTACATGGAAGTTGTGGTTTTAACATTTACACATTTCAGAATATTACTTTTTAATGTTTAAATATGTCAAGTGATTTTGACCAGACCAAAATCCTGAATCCTGTAACAGGTACAGATTTGCATTTTCTGGATGCTGAAAGTAAGTGTTGAAAAGAGCAGGTAACCAATGGTACAGAGTGCCGATGTTATATTCTACTTTTTTATTACAGAATTAGGTAATAAATCTCTCAGAAGTGGATATTTCCATTACTTAAAGCTAACCTGAGGCAAACCAAGACCTGCATTTAGCAGGAGAATGGTCTCTGAAAGAATGGCAGGAAATGCCTATTAGTCATCAGTCCATCCTCCATCTAACACTGCATTTCTTCTAGAAGTACCTGTGTGTCCTCCATCATTTCCTCTAGCCCTGCTTCTAAACAATATTGATAGATGAGACTTCTGAAACCTCTCCTAGAAAAAACTCAACGCAGTAGAAGTTAATTGTCATACAAAGAGATTGTACTGCCTCTCATGCAGGTATAGGTGAGAAGAAAATGCACTGCAGCTAGAAGATGGTAAAGCAGGTAAGAGAGAGGCTAATCACATCCTCAGGGTACACCCTTGGTCTCAAAAGGGTGAGGATCTGAACATGAAAGCATAAATTGTTTTACTACACCAGGGCAAAAGCGTGTGAATATTTGCTGGATTTCTTTTTCCTTCCTCCCTTTTCTCCTTCCTTGCCTCTTTCCTTCATTCCTTCTTTCCTAGTGATTATGTGACCTCTAATTCCCTATTTTTTAAGTGCAATCTTCCTTAGCATCTGCATTTCTATGAGAAATGTTGACTTCCTTTTTTTTTT
>VYZV01014189.1:0-15404 GCA_013401275.1 Pandion haliaetus | reverse complement strand
TAATATAATCCAAATTCTGCAACACATAAATTGTTTTCAACACAAGTACTGCTGAAAGACACTTTTGACATTATTTCACCACTGAAATACTGAAATTAGAGACAGCTCCATTTTGAGACATACAGATTATCATGCCTGCATTCATTAGATATATTTACATACGTATGTTTATACATCTTGCAAATCTAATTCCAACTTCACTGTAGTACAATCCAGCAGTCAATGCTATCTTTGGGGGGGGGAGGGGGGGAGGTAGGGAATTAAAAATAATAAAAGAAAACCAGTTCTCTAGAACAACCTCCAAAAACTACCTTTTCAATAATCACCTGGAAAATTCAAGTTTGGGTGCAGCAATGATAATTTTTTTTACTATACAATACCGTTACTTATCCTGTGGAAAAGATTATCTTAGATTTTGATCAAGTTTTCTGGGAGTCTAAACTGCAGTCTTTTCTGAAACCTCCCAATCCTCAAACAATCTTGCAGCAGACTCTCCAAATCCCCACTATAGTGGTAATAAATTACCAGACATGCAAATTAACCAAATCCTGAAAACTTAGGTCCTTATTTACTCCCTAATCCTCCTGAAATTCCCAAGAATTTTGCCATGGTACAGCAAATCGGAATTTGCCGGAGAGCAACGGATTTTAAAAGTTTTACGTATTAGACTTCATGCTAGGAGCGCTGTTTCAGGACCACGTACATATACAGTACAATTTAATAAGCAAAAAGGGGTTTTATACTAAACAGCAGATGAAAGCTTGGTTCTAGAACTCAGTACAAAAGCATCTGAACTGCTCAACACAATTCAGCGTTTCACTTTGCATCCAAAAAAAAAAAAGTACCGTAGAGACACAGCATGTGCTAATTGCATATCTTCAGAAATAAAAGGAAAAAACACCACTGAAAAAACTCAAATACAGAAAAAAAAATGTCAGCTACTGTAAGCAGCAGATACAACTTTCTGGATATAATGGTGAATTGATTAATTTGGGGGTTGCTATTTAATTAAAAAGCTACCAATAAGTCCACAGACAAAAACAAGCTATGAAGAATATGGTTGTACTTAATCTATACCTAGCACAGAAATGAGAAGAAACACATTTTTCACAGTTTGACACTGGATATGGGGCCCATTTCTGAATTTCTTCCATTCCACAACAAAGGTTTAACTTCAGCAGCTGCTGCAATACAAAAGCTCCTCAACAATACTAAGCTGCAAACTGCTGAGCAACTAGAACAAAGAATATTGACAACACTGTTTAGTCCCAAAAGAGCACATTTAGAAACCAAGTAACTGGAAATGAGACTTGAACCAATTCTATGGTTCATCAAATACACACAATGATATGTTGATTCTAGTGCAGTTACAGGCAATGAATCTGAATGCCTGTCAGATCAGGATTAAAAATTAAAGCAGAGGTCTTGGCGTGTCAGGAATCGACATTTTCTGAAACAGTCAGTAATGCTAGAAGAGGTTTGGAGGGAATGCATAACGCACCACAAGTCTTCTCATGAAGAAATATGCAGGGCTGTATCTTTGCCTACAGCAGCTGTGAAGCAAAAGGGAATGTTAAAGAAGTTAAAAGCAAAATCACTTAGCGGTGATTACCACAGTAAATGGTGACAGTGGGTTGAGAAAAGGAGGAGGAGAAAAGACTAGCAAGAAAAAATTGTATATTTTGTCAAGGCTGATAGCCAGTTTTGAGAAAGACATTTGAGACTGCTTGGGGGAGCAAAACTTCAGTCTTTTTTTAACCATTTTTATACAATATACTAAATATCTGTACAGAAAGTGAAAGTATAATTTTAAAGGAAGAATCGGCAAGCTCAAGGGATTTATTCTGTTGCGCACAGGCCCAGGAGCACAGGTTCAATTCGGGTAATGTTAGTTGTGCCTGCAAGCTGGTATCATCTGGCTGATACTTGATGGCTTATGAAAAAAATGGTTGGTTACGTCACTCAACAGTATGATGACGCACCTGCCTGCACACAGCAAAGCTGACATAAAAGAATCAACTGACTTACCTTAAAATAGTTTCAGAGAAGTCAAGATTAAGATCTCAAACAAAAGTAAATAAATGCAGAGATCCAACACTGCTAATTATGCAAGTAAACACAGGTAAAAGAAGAATCTGTGCCTCAGCTTATTGATTATATGCACACATAAAGAGGAGTGCTCAGAGCGGTTACCCCGTCTTTGTATTCCAAAGCATTATTTAAAATGTCTTTTCCATTGATCTTTTTCACTTCCCTAGAAGGGGGCGGGGGGAGGGACGACACCAAAAGCAACGCATGTAACTTGTGCTAGTTAGTTAAATCAGAACTACCATCTTAATTCCTGAGCTTTGTCAAGGGCAGACTGGGAACCGCAGTGGGCTGCAGTATGCAAGTCCAGCAGCCGAAGAATTGCCCTGGCATGGAGGGGTGGTTCAGGGGTTAGATCACTGGGCCGTGTGCTCAGTAACTCACAGAAGGAAAGGAAAGGTTAGGTAATGAAACACTTCCAGTTCTACATTAATAGGTAACAACCAAAGAAATAATTTTGTTTCAGAAATGTTTAAATGGTAAATTGCAGAAGTTTTCTCCTTGAGCTTTTTCATCTGAGTGATCTCGCAAGCATTTAAAAAAGCTGCATGTAGAAAGAGAGAGAGAAAATTGACCCACGATAAGTAATGACAATCCCCCCAGCACCTCCTCCTTTTCTGTGTCCAGACCTCCTGACGTCCAGTTGGCTAACCCCCTCACTAGCGATGCTCTGGAGGGCTCCATGCTGGTTCCTCATGAGATCCTCACAGCCCCTTTGGAGCCCAGAGCTGGCCTACGTGAGTCAGCTTCACACTCGCCCTTGGAAGATACTCACAGTGAGGTTCTGGCAAAGTTACTCTAAAGTATTGTAAACACATCGAAGACTTAAAAATCAGAACATCAAGTCTGATTACGCTCAGTGTAATCATGCTACAATTACGCTACTCCATTTTACTCTGGCAATTTGTGCAATACCAATTAACTAGTATGGAAATGCCTTTTTACAGAGCAGCCAAATCCTTACTTGAGCTCGTGAGCCACAGGGCTATCAAGAGCATTAGGTTCAAAATTTCCTTCTCTTTCATATTAAGGAAGCCCTCTCAAATTCAAGAGGGACTAAAATTTCAGATAAAATTACAGGGAAAACTTGAGGAGGCTTTAGGATACATCCGCTGTGACAGGAAGACATGTTTTAAGAAACTGGTATTTTTTCTTCTCTAGAAAGAAATACATTTGGAGATTTTCAAGTCAATCACTTCTATTTACTACATGACTTGAAAACAAGACAAATCACAAATGCCACTTTTAAAACATTGTACTGTTACTATTTTTCCTTTGTACCTCACTCAACTTCACCCCAATTTAATGACCAGTTCTATTAATTGTATTCATTTGTCAGAGTCTAGAATACCAAGTATTGCAGCACAATTCCTAACGGTATGTAATGCATCTTCTGAACCAGCACCAGTACAGGTTTGCTAAGCCTTTGTATTTTCCATGGAAGTCACACTTTGGGAAACAACTCCAACAGTATTTTGATTCCTGGGGCACCTGAATTTCTGCTGAAGACAACCAGAGGAATCAAATGTCACCACTGGGGCCTCAAAAAACTAATCAGGTAATAAAATCCATTAGAAATCTGAGTATGAGATAAAGAGACTCAAAGATGCAAAAAAGGTGACACAGGAGAACCAGAAGTACGCTCTCATAGCAGCCATGCAGCGTGAGCACGGGAACAGATGAAGAAGAAAACCAGCTATGCGCTAGGAAGAGAGCACACCCTCTGGGTGGATGGATAGATGGGTGGATGGAGAAATCCCACAGAAGGCAAAGAATCCTCGACATCTGGAAAGCTCCAGGAAGTAAGATAAGATACAAAGCCAGGAGCTTGCAAGCCTACTATTTATGTCTACATGTGTATATTTCTGGGGCAAGCCAAAAGAGCTTGCTTTCCAGAACCTACAGAGTCCAAACACTAAGCATCCACCCCTGATGAGACAGACTGTAAACTCAAAAAAACCCCCTGTGCTTCCAACAGTGGAAGTAGAAATTTTTAGCATAGGAAAAGCAAAAGGCACCAGGCCTGCATCACGTCCCAATTTCTCAGGACAACAACTCAGGTTTGCCGATTCCCAGGCCAGGATTAATGTGAAACAACAACAGGGATCCTTTAACTCATAAAACTTAACTTTTATTCGCTCACAACAAGAATTGGCATGCTCACCACAAAAAATGGTATGCTCACAACAAAAATGGGCATGAAACTATGTCAGTAAACTGTGTAACATGTGCTAACCCTACATCACCAAACATACACTACAGGCCTTGCTTATTTGGGAATCAGTTCAGGGAAGACAACAAGGGGAGCCCTCCCGTTGAGTCACGAGGTTCAGAGCGGACCCCCTTGCTTTCTAGACTCCTGCTCAGCGAGGAGCCCAGGGGTGGCTGAATCCACTCCTAGTCCCAGGCTTGGTCAACAGCTTATGTCTAAAGGGATGAGGCGTAGGGATTACGGAAAAGGAAAAAGAAAGAGCGAGCAAGACAGAGCGAGAGAAAGGAAGAGAGAAAGATTTCACCGGCCCTGGGTCCAGCATTGGTCCAGTCAGCCAAGAGGTCCAGTTCCGGTGGGCTTGCGCACGTGGGGCTTCAGTTTGTCCTTTTATCATCCTTGCCCCTCCTTCAGGCGGGCACTCAAACTTATTTGGCTAATTCGGTGTCCTGAGCAGTTTGTGGGCCTTTGGGAAATGGGTCGGTGGACTTGGGGGTCGTCTGGGGAGTAACTTCCCCTTCCCTGCAGACGTGGTCTTTCTTTCACCAAGCATGGCGAGCTGCCCTGTTCAGCATATCAGAACAGCGTTATCCTCAGAAGAGGGAGCTCTGCACCCTCCAGCACGCCCTCCCCTTCCTGTTGCTGATGAGCTTCTTTTCAGCTGTGGTTCCGTGTTACGCAGAGTTTGTCCTTATGCAGAACTTGCCACACCACAAGGTCTGAGACATTAACTCTTTCAATCTCTCACAGCCTATAAGGCCTGACATCTATGAAAGAGTAGACAGTTGTAGGTAACAATCTTTTGGCCAAGGAAAGAGTTAGAGCTCGTTGAAAATAAAGTTTAAGGATGGACAGATTCAGTGTTGTAGGAAATAAAATGAGCACCCAGCTTGGAGAACCGCAACACGGCTGTGCAACTGCATGTGTTTTAAAAAATGTTCAAGTAGGATGCGTTATCCGCAACACAGAAATGGACGCATTTTAGTTTCAGAGCTCCAATAGCTCCATGGTTTGCTTATTCAGCAAAAACATAACAGAGGAATTACTATAAAAAAGGCAATTTTCACTGACAGAAATCTTCCTCCAGGAGAAGACGTAATATACATGTTTATGTAATGGTTGTGTATAATTGCTTACAACACAGGCAGAAACAGTAATTCAGTTTCTGCCATTATCAAGGCAGTATCTCAACAACTGCAACATTTGCCAGGCTCCATTTATTAAAGCTGGAACACGTTTTCTGACACTAATAAATAGGAAATCCAGTATGTACATGTTTTATGATCTATTTCTTGAAATATTCCCTTTGATCTCAACCTGAAATTCTGAAAACTGTGAGTAATCTAAAAAGAGAAGAGAACAGGTAATTGAATTACTACGTTTTACTATAACTTTTTTAAACCAGGAAGTTTGTGGCAGAACCAGGGTATACCATGTCATTTTTGTGACCAGTTTATGAAGTCCTTTTTGTTAATCCAGTCTTAGCCATGTATCAAAAAAATTCCTATTTGTTAAGAACAAAGATATTACTACAGACAATCTATGAACTGAGCCATACCTTGAAACAATAAACCCCAAGATTTACAAAGATAAGTACCCTAATGTCTATACATGCACTCAGCCTCTTAAATAGGCAGCCGGATTTATGACAGCCAGAGCACCTCTGGAATTTATCTCACTTCAGTAAAAGCTGCTGCATACTCCAGAGATTTTGAAGGGAAAAAAGAAGAAAAAACCAAACCAAAACAAACCCCAAACCGAAAAAAAAACCCCGAAACCCAAACCACCAGACTACCTATATTAGCAAGAACTTGTAGCAAATCATCTGGCAGGCTTAGCTGAGATTTAATTCATACTGTCAAAATCATCAGAGCCCAAATTACTAGCTCTTTCAGCTCCTGCTCTCTTTAAACATATTTTTAAGGCACATAACAAAACCAGAGGTTTTAACTATCGTTCAAACCTAGGCTCGATGGTAATAATGTTAATAATGTTAACTGGGCCATTTCCAGTTAACGCTATTAACAAATCATCCTCTGCTCTTTCTGTCAGCGCTGTTTTTGAACCAGCGGGGGCCTGAGTTACACAAAATCCCACTCCCCGACAAAAGGAGACAGGAACCTTGTTAACATTAATCCCCTGTGGTTCAAAAGAATAGAATAGCTGCGGTAGCTGAAGTGCATTTCAACTACCTTTTTATTTTTTTTTTTTTAATATTGACTTACTTTGCATTTTAGGTAGTTGCCAAATTAAGAAGAAAGCACAAAATAAACATAACAAGTTAGTAATTTTTTCTCTTCCATGTATTTTGAAGTTTTTAAGTCACAGGCCACTCACCAGTAAATGCACTGTTTGTTACGGCTGTCTAATCCACAGAAACATGGTCTAGCCCAAACTGTCATTGATGAATGCTTCCAAGACTGCAGTAGGCCCAATGTGGTCTTCTGGAAGGACGTAAAGGTTCCAGAGAACATAATTTGTGTGCCTACTGTGCAATTTAAATACAACACAGCTGAACATAGGTAATTTATAAAAAAATACCTTCTAGAAAACGCCAGCTCTGCCACCATGTAGCTTGAGAGATGTCTAACTGCTATCACAGCCTCTTTTTTTAAAGCCAAGTTTGTAGTTGTTTAACTTTCCTTTTTCTTCCCAAAAGCACCAGTTTTTAGAAGGTCTACAGTTCGGTCCTCGGACTGCAGCTTCTCTCCATGCAGCTCCAGAAACCAGGCATTCCCAGCAGAACTCCACTAGACAAAACACCTGTACTCAGCTTCATGAGAAGGGTAGTGGTGACCACCATTTTCCTCAAACCACTGGGGACGTCAAATCTCCACTCTTCCTCTAAAAATGGCTTGTAAGCATGGTGAATCACTTGGTAAGAACATCAACATGCACAGGCTTTCTTTCTGTGGGACCCCTGCTCCACAGATGGATGGGGCTGCACGTTCCTCCAACTTCATCTTGTAGCACAAGAGGATGGTAAGGGAGAAGCATACTTAGTGCAAGGACAGTATTTATAAATACAGTACTTAGGTCCTTTACAAAACAGTGACGCCAGCCTCTAATAATGCTTCCAGTATGCAGAAGCATCCTATCATCAAAGATCACTATGGCCATGGTGGGTGAGCTACCTCATCCCTTCCCTTCTCCCCCAACAAAACACAACAGTTTCACCAAAAGGAACAGTGCTGTTTAATCATTTTGTTCTTTTGTTCTACCCACCCATCCATCTAGAGGTATGTCTGTAAGCCCTCAGAGAGCCACTTCTTCTGAAGGGTATTGGGAAAAAAGAGTTCAGGCTGAAGCACACACCTTGGACAGACAATTCCGCTGGAACTGCTTAAGTTTAAGAAAATTTTAAGTAACTAAAACCAGGCTTTTTAAAAGAATCTTAAACTACCGATTCCACTGCATAAAATTATTACACATATTGTAAGAAAACTGAAAGTTACACTTGTTTGTGCGTTTCAGTGATAATAAAAAAATGTACATTTATTAATTATAAAGGTTCTAGAACTACCACTATGGGATGAAATGACATCTAGTAACAGGGTAGAACAGTAAAAACCTATTAAAGCCCTCTTTTGAAATCACCGTGTTGGACATGCCTTCAATGCCAGTTTCTTGTGCTAACCTGGATTTCAGGAAACTGAATATAAGTGATGTCAACTTTACTGGGGAAACTTCTTTCTTTGGTACCTAATCATCTTCCGTCATTCACTCAGGTCATGTTTTCTAAGCAATCAAGCAGGCTACAAAAGATATTTTTAAAAAATAATGAAAGCTTAGTTCCTTGTACAATTAATTTAAGAAACATGATTTAAGTAACAGAAGCTTCAACAAAACCCTCCACGTACTGTAGTGCTGCAAAAAGAATTAACAATACCAATTTTGTTCCAGGAAGAAGAAATTCTGCAAATTATCAGGAAAGACAGCAGGGATGTAAAGGAGCTCTTTTTTTTCCTATTAAGAGAAAAACGAAATAACAATTTTCCCTATGTGTCTCAGTGTTGAAAAGGCATGGGATTAAACTTCAAACTTGGCGGAGCAGGAATAAGCTTTGTATCAAAGCCTGGACTGAACGTTCATGGAGGTACAGAGAATGCACCATATTAACCATCCGAGAATTAATAGTATTCAGCTAGCTACTGGAAGTAGCCAAGCTCCAAGAGACCACCACTGCCGAGCATTGAGAAAGGCCACCAACAAAGGGAACAGAGAGACCTGAAATGTTGACAGATCCATAACTTCCTTCTTAATGGTAGAGGGAAAGGTCTCCTGGCAGACAGCGAGAGGAAGTCTTCTTTCTCTCCAGCATCCAGGAGGACACAAGATCCCACAAACGCTCAAGGGCTAGCCGTCACACAGCAAGAGAAAGAACTGTTGGTAGGAGGCTGTTTAATTTTGTTTATCTTTCAAGGGAGGAGGGCACTTACTGCAAATGCTAAATTAAACTATCCAACTAGCAGGGAGTAAACTGTTCTGATTGAGTGAAAGCCAGGACAGCAGCTGGATGAGACTCAGGAGTGGTAGGACCTATACTCTTGTGATCAATCAGCGCCCAATCCAACACATGTCCAACCACGTAACAATGGGGGAAAAGCAGCTGAAGCAAGACAAATAAAGCAGTTGGCAACGGGAGTCAGAAAACACCATGTCGCTGTACACAGAATAATGTAAAACCATTAAAATAGTGGGAAAATAAACAAAATATTATGAATTAACTGCTAGGATGAGTAAAAAGCTTTCTGCAGTGACACGTAAGAGTTGTCCAGGGAACCCCTCTTCAACATCTTTGTCCTTATAAATGGAAATAGAGATTTTCTTCACAACAGAGGTAACCAGAAAAGGGTGTCGTTGCAGACAAGTATTCAGAAAAAAACGACTAAATAAATAGCCGATTTCTATATTGAGAAATAACTCTAAAATTGGACAGTAAATAAGAATGACCCACCGTGTTCACACCATTTCCTATGATCCTGATGCTGCAAACATGTATGTGAATTTAATGAGAGTTTTCACACATAAAATGCTAGTCGACCGTGAAATTGTTTGCCAGATTAGGGCCAAAGACCCTGATCCTGCCATCAGGTCTGTACAGGCAGATCACAACATCTGTGTAGATCTGTGATAAAGTCAATGAGGTCATGCTCCACAGGGATTCAAGTGTCTGCCTTTACAAATCTCACTGCAAATCTTTCTTACTCACGTAAAATTGATTTATGAAGCGTAACATCATACTCCACTATATGCATATACACTATCTGTATACTTGTCTGCCTCTCTCTTAAAGCAGAAAAGATACTAAAACTGACCTACTGGTTTATATTCCCTGAACTATTTTATAGTTAAGAACTTTGTACATTTCATAGGCTAAAATTTCAGTTTTGCAGTACATTTATGGAAATCGGATCTGAAAGCAGACCTGGAAAATGCTTTCCAGATTCTCTATGGCTCAGAACGTAATACTTATCATACCCCTTATAAAGAGCTTTGTCTTCCTCTTCCTATGTCAGAGTAAACTATACATGTCATGCACCTCTTCTGGTGTGAATTATGCAGAGTACTACTTTCTTGGCAGGGTAAATGAGCCTCTCATGGGTTACAGACTGCTGCATTTGAGTTTTATTATAGGTATCCTCGCTAACTGGCATAAATCGAGTTTGTGGAGGTTACTATGACAGCACTATGGAGATGTCCACAATGAAACTGCCTACAATGACAGTGCAAAGCAGATTTTCACCTTAAGTCAAGCTTAATTTTAATTCTCCTTAATTATGCCACAGTCTCAATTTTTCTCTAGGTACACATGTATGCATGTATGGGGGTTTTGTGCAATACTATACATGGGAATGAAATGCTCTATTTGTATACATTGAAGGTTTACTCATTTTCAGTGGCTAGTTTAACCTGTTTAGAACGCAAAGATTTCCAAACAAGAAACAAGATTTCAAAACCTCACTTGCAGAACATATATTCGAATATGAAGATCTGCACAACATTTCTTCTCAAGTAAAACGTTCTGTGCAAGCTCAAGAATCAATGTTACCACAATTGCTTGTAATTTTAAGGCACTAATTTTGTAGAAAATTCAGAAAGACTATTATCTGTTCCCTGTGACTCGTGTTATATAATGTGCATTTCATCTTTAGTGTAATGTTTGGATGTGACAGTTCTAGTCAGCCATGGATATCCATGTTCCCTCAAGAGGCTTGCCTGCCTTTCCTCCTCATTACTTCATTTTTCACCACCTCTCAGAAGGCATTTGTTGTTCAGCTGTTCTTATTAAGAGCAGCATGTCTCCCGCAATTTGTGATCTTCAGGATTCATCTTTCATCATATTAGGGAGCAGATGGAAGTCTTTAGTTTTTCCAGGCATGTGTTAAGCAAGTCTGAAATGAGTCACTTAGATGTATTAACAGAGCAGTCGATCTTATTACAAAATCTGTGTTTGGCATATTGTGCAGAAATCAGATTCTCACTTTCACTTTTACTCTTTATGAGGCTAAAGAAGACTACATTGAGGCAAAGTGCCTCAAATTCAGCCAAATACTGCTATCAGAAAAAGGAAAATCCTTTACACCAATGTAGTACTGGCTTGCACTGTATTCTTCTGGCGGAGACAAACATGTTGCTACATACCGATGCACACATGGAGGCACACACCTTTGCAGAGTTTTCGAAATACCCTCTTGTAATTAGCTCAGAGAGAAATCTCACCAGCTAAATTGGAACTGCTAAATGCAAACATTTACTAGAAGGCTATCTAAATCACTTAGCATTATAAACATCAGACGAAATCCTGAAATGGAAAAGAAAGCATCAGAAGAAAGAATACCAAGGAGGAGGAGAACGTGCAGAGGAAGTGGGCTGTTGCAAGGCTTTAATCCAACGTTTGCTCTCTATTGATCAAATGTTTGTTCAGTACTTTATTGATGTAAATCATTACGCACAATCAGTGTTAAATATTAATGTCAGAAGATATTTAACTCTAAATTCAGAGCATTTGTTAGTCAATTTAATATTCCCAATGTTACTAAGCTACAACTTAACCTCCTTTAATAACTTTCTGGAGCACTGTAAGAACATACTGCATACACTACACAATGATTAAGAATGACCTGTATGTCAACAGTGGCAAATGTAATATTTTTAAATACAACTACCAAAACAAAAGCTTAGAAACAGGACGTTTCTCAATGCTTGCTACTTAAATGCACAGTAGGATGTATCTCCTCATTCTTAAAAGCAAAATAATTCAAAAGAAGCAAAGTTTCCACAACTTTTGAGGGAATATGTACAATCCACACTTTTATATATTAAATTACTAAAACACACGTCATGAAATGTGTATATGCATTAAGAAGTCCTTCCATTTGTAAAAGAAAAACACCGTCTTCTCCACCGAGACCTTGATTTTGAGTTCACTCCAAATTATGAAGTTTAAAACTTCAGCTTTAATACAACTTTTGCTGTGGTAGCATAAATAATCCATTATAGCAAACAAAAAAAAAAAAGAAAATGAAAATTTGAATCAGCAGAGTTCTATTCCAAATACATCAGCAGTATTGCATGAAATTTTACACTAAGATACATTTAACAACATCACTCTGAGAAATGGTTGAAGTTAACAGTTGTTCATCACGACAACCAAGCAGGCAAAAAACCTGCAGTATCCAGGGATTTCCATTGAACTGGTCTAAAACTTCCAGAGGAGCCTTCTTCCAGGCAATAATGAGAGAAGGGGTTAAAGAAATCCTGGTAGGAAAAGCATTACTTAGTGATTGGGTGATTGCTGTGCACACCGGNCGGCCAAAGAACAACTGAGTCTGCCCAGGAACAAAGGCTAACTAGCGGTGACGAAGAGGAGTCCTCTGCCTTCATCCCCACGACCCCCGGCGACCACCCCAAGCAGGCACCTCGCAAGCGCAGGCAGGAGGAACCTATGGAAACGACTCCTTGAAACTAATTTCAATACGAAGCGGGGAGAGGTCATGCATATGTCTAGGCGTACTGGGAAATCTTATGTGTATGTAACACTTGGCTGTATAAATTTGAAGCGCGTTGCCGCACTGGGCGCGCACGACTTTGGTGGGACTACCCCCTGTGCCGCCCGGCGCTGAATAAACATACCTACCTGACAATCTTATGGATTGTGGAGTCTGTTTTCCGCACGTCAATAACATATGTCATAACTTCAGAGCAAAAGTGCCTTGGTTTTATTTTAACTATAAAGAAAACCCTAGACTCCAGAATACAGAGAAGTGAACCCATGGAGACATCTATTACGGACTAATGCACCTAGTAATTCAACAGTGTGTCTATCAAAATTAAAAAAAAAAAAAATCTTACAACCAGATTTTACCTGAATATTGTAAAAACTAAACTTCTCTGGAAGGCTGCAAAGCAGCCTGAGCATTCCAGCCACTTGTCTTCATCTTTTGACCTCTACCCCATCCCCTGCACTCCGCATTCTCTCTTAAATCACTGACTTCTCCCTTTTAAATCTTCACATACGCCCCCTTTCCTCCAAGCAAAAGAAAACAAGTTTTTTCCCCATTTCATAAATTTGGCATGGGTTTACATACAGCATATATAGATCTTTTTAGAGCTCTATTCAGAAGTACTTTTTTTGCACAGAACATTCCCGGAAAGCCTCCCCTCATTAGAAAGGCTGTTATCTCCTATTGTTTTCAATGAAAATGAAGCGCAAAACGGTTCTTAGAAAAGAGGCGCTCCTTCAACATGTCCACTGCCTCCCTCTGGGAACAATGAAAGAGGAGCTAAACTGCCTTCAGGGGAGATGGCAGTTCCTTATGCTGTCAGAGGCTTCCACTTAACTCAAACTAATTAACCATTTTACTTCTAAATTCTGAGAAAATTAAATCTCCACTCAAAGGAGAAGTGTTGAAATTTTGGGGAGGAAATCTTGCTTTTTCTCTCTGAAGCAAAATGGCATAGTTCTCACATTAAAAGGGAAGCACAGCACAAATTCACCTGTGAATTTTACCTCTATAAAGAGAAAAAAATATGCGGACTGTAAGAACCAACACATTTCTGTATCAGAGCTTACAATTAACATTTGTGACACAGAGTAGTTCAAATCTAATCATTATATTGTCCAATAATTTATGGGAAGGAACGATGAAGGAGGATGGTAGGAGCATAACGAGCACATCCTTCTTCGTGGAAATGTGAGAATGACAATTCTCTTGGGGGGTTTCCTAAGAGGAAACAAAACGAAAATAAATCCGTATTTTCCTGCAAAAGGGTTCTGTACAATCCAAGGAAAGTACCTGTTTCTCAACTTCAAAAATTTCTGAAGAGCAAACAAAACCAGTTTCACAGTCTTGGAGATAACAGTGCAGCATTTTGAGATACACCCATAAGTGTGTGGAACAAATCCTGACACAAGTCAATGCAGTTTTGTAGAAAGTGATGCCCACTTTGACTGGGGGCTGGAGCATGCTTTTAATTAATCCTTTCCACACAATTGCATTAAAGAACCTCTACTAAGCAATAAAATTAAGGAGCTGAAGAGACTGAAAAAGTTAAGCTTGCCTGTGTACAATTGTGCCAATACCAGCGTACAAGACTCTCGGATTTGGAACCACACTGTCCTCTCCAAGCCTTCCAGTAAGTACTCTCCTCCCATGAAGACATTCACGTAATTTGGGATTAGTGTTTCTACACAATTGACAACTGAAGGAGGATGTGAATTCCAAACATTTATCACATATTTCAGATTTACAGCTTTTTGGTTGCACATATGAGAAAGCCAAGGACTTATCACCTTGTGAGACACATTAGCAGAGTATTCTGCACCAAACATGATTTGTTAATTGTTCATTTTATTTTGCTAATAGACCAGTGCAATCTTTAACCATATGGATTTAGTTAATGTGTTCAGATATGGAATTTCAAAGCAAATGCCAGACTTCCTTAATCTCCTCCTAGCTTTCACATCTAAGAATAAATTTTACTATACATATACCTGAACACCAGGAAGTGAGACATGATCTCTGCAGAATGAAAAGAGCCGTAAAGAAAGGCATTTCATTCGTACTTAAAAATGAATGCTATTTACAGAAAAAGCAAAGGATATTATTTTAACAATGACTGCATGAAAGGAGATGCTTTTCATTTCCATATTACTTATGAAAAGAATGCTATGGCCACTTAAAGTAAGTTTTTTCTGGTTTTAAGAAATAACCTGTCCTCCAGGTGGACACAGGTAGTATCTACATAGTAGAAAGAATCACGTTTCTGAAAAACATATTCTGAAGGTGAAATTACAGATACAGTGACAACCAGTAAACATGTAAAGGGCCTTCCAGAAGTTTACAGAACTCAGGTGAGGAATTAATAGGTAACTCAAGACTAGAAGCATTGCTTTTGGTACAACAGTCCTTGATCATTACTGAGCAAAGCAGGCCAAGCACAAACTATGAAAGGTATTGTACATACTCCTCAGCCAAAGGAAATCACACCTACCCACAGAATTATGCCTGGGAACCCCTGCTTTTAACGACAGCCTATGGCAACCATGGAGAACCCCGAAAGAGAGAAGAAAGCAATGGAGAGGTTCTCCTGAGTTTGCAGGAAGGCTACCAATTCCTCAGAGGTCTGAAATCTGTTGATCTCGTTCATTGACCCATACATTTCAGGATCCCATGGCAATACAATTTGGCATTCACCCCATGAGAGACACCAAATTCGGCATTTTGTAGACTAGCTCTGATCCTCCTCCCCACCCCCCACGTACTTCTTATCTCTTGCTCTTCCACACTTGGGGATGATGAGGAGCATTTGTTTTGATTTTTGTTTTAAGCAGAAGGAGTTAATACGCATTCTCCACAGAAACAGACAGCTGGAAACCAGATCTGGAATTCAATTTTCAGCAAGAAACCTGGGAGGACCTAGAGGCACAGGCTGCCCTAGCTAGGCTGCCTGCAGAAGATCACAGTAGCAAGAGCTAGGGAAGGCAAGAAAAATCAACAGCTAAAAAAGGTTTTTCCAGCCCTGATATGCAAAACCAGAGGAGGTCCTGTGGTAGAGTGCCTGGAAAAGATTGTGACTGCTGCTAGGCATGAACTCAGACCAC
>VYZV01014159.1:675-12265 GCA_013401275.1 Pandion haliaetus | reverse complement strand
TTGACTCCACTGCGGCTTATGTGTCTAGATGACAACAAGTTTACACGGTTCTTTTATAGTTACAGCAAATGGGTCCATTTAAATATTTATTAGGTGATTATGGTGATGTGAAATGGAAAAAAATTGCAAAGTACAGTATTGCATGTATAACTGTTTTAACTGTTTGTACAAAATAGGCCTGTGGTATCATTTGAAATTACAGCATCTTTTTTTCCTCATAAATATTTATAGTGTATCAGTAGCTAGGAATGCTAATTTATTTGCATTTTGTTTCTTATTTAATTTGACAGCCATTTGGGTAGCCATTAAAGGCACTCACTCTGATTTGAATGGAGGATATTTCAATCAGCAGTTGAGTGGCATTTTGATTGGAGTGGGTGAAGTTCAATTTTAGGAGTTCTTTTTGCCTTTATGAGATACAGAAGGGAGTATTACCTGTGTGTGCTCTTTTACTTTTACTTTTGAGGAATTTGTCATAATTGCTGGATTAAATGTAGTAAACTTGTTTTATTTTGTTCTTCATTTGGCTTAATCGAAGTGAAAAGAACACAAGAGCCAGGTATAAATTTATGAAAAAATTAACCAAGAGTTGTTGTAAAATATGAATATGACTTGGATGATAGAACAAGCTGTCTTAAGTATATAGATAAAAGGATTAAATGCACACAGGAGAAAAGGAAATCCAGTTCATTGACAGCTTTGTAGCTACTGTTTACTTTTTCATAGCAACAGAAGAGATGAAAGTGAGTCAATCTCACTCAAGGGCATGAGAAATAGAGATAGTGATATCTGGATAGCACAGAAAATAGGTATAGTGAAAAGAAATCAAGCACAGTACAGTAAATTTAGTCTGAATACGTGTGTCTATATATAAACTTAAACATCGTATGAGAGAGTTGCTCTTCGTAAAGAGAATAATTAAATATGCTACAGCAGCTTCACTCATGATGCTATCACTGAACTTTGCTGTTGTTTAGAAATTTAAATTTGCTGCAAGTGGGTGGCATAGCTTTCTAAATCTATATTTTATAAAGAACAGAAATTAACAGCAGAGATAACAAATCCAAAGTCAGCTCTTATCAGTGGAAGTGTAAGATGCACATCATTGTCAAGCAGAGGCAGCGAACACTAGCTGAAGTAATTTAACTGTGTTTTGAGATATTGACCAACATGTACCCACAGGTGTGGTTTGTGCTTTGGTAATTCTGTGCAAATACTTTCTTTGATAGATTCCCATCGATTTTAGCGGGCTTGGAATATGTTATATTTTCTTGTATTGAAAAATTAATTGGAAATTAATTGAATTTAATTGGTCCTGCCCTCTTTGGGCGTTCCACTTGTTTGCATTCCTTTGTCCTCCTTTAGTGCTTTCCCTTGTTCAGTTCTGCCACAGTGTCTCCTATGGCCACCCTTGCTCTTCAAAAAATTGCAAACAATTATTCTGTTTCTTTTGCAAGGATGAATATTTTTGAAATTTATAGTTGGAAAGAGCAGAATTAAGAATTTAGAATAGAAAACTATGAGCGTAATTGAGATTTAGAAGACTTCTGCAATTAATATGAGTATACTGAGATTTCTAGACACCAGCAGTCGAGAGGGAAGTATCTTCATTACTGGAGCCAATTTTGTCCATTGTACTTGAGGAAAGTAGTTGCACAGCCCAGAAATATTGACACCAACTTGAGATGGAGATGGAGAAGCTTCATACTTTTGACAATAAGGTGAGTTACTTTTCCAAACAGGATAAGAAATTTCCAGGAAGTAAAATGAAGACATGAAACTGAATTAACTCTGCCTCACCAAGCTAGCGGAATGTCCACAGGCTTCCTTAAGACTTGCTATAATACGTCTAGGATTGGGATTTAGTCTACTGTATAGAGCACAAAATTGGCTGATATTTTGTTGCTCCACTAATACTTACTTCACTTCTAGTAGCAAAAAGCAAGATAGCAATCCTACAGGGAGGTGTCTAATGATGGCTTTAGCTCAAATTTTGTGCCCTTGCTCAAAATTGAGAGAGCTAGTGACTGAAGGATACTACTACAGTACAAGTAGTGAGAATTTCCTATTAATACTCAGTTGAAAATGAGTTGTTCAGTTTCTTTTCTGCTATGAGCACTTAAAAGCTTAGGTGATGAATTACTGCATTAATAAACTATCTATATGATTATATGGATATTTAACCTCAGGCTTAAGGAATCTGTGCTTTATCTGTGCCCTAGTTTTGAGTGAAGTCCTATTAATGCCCAAGATGGTAAGTTAAACTTGCAACTCAGAGTGAATGTACATCAGCATGAAGTCAGGACACTGAAAATGGCTGTGTTCTTGTGCATACACAATAACCCTCGGTCTTTAGGGTTGTCAATCTAATTCTTTTCACAAGTACTAAATTCATTTAAAACAAGATGAAGGGGGAAAAAAGAACATTCTTTAGCTTTTTGAGTCTGGAACTTCTGTCCTACTGTTTGCTCAGATTTTCCAGTGAGATCACTTCCTGAATGGGGCATAATATGAGTAAGTGTTCTTTGAGGCAGGTTCAAAAGCTAAGCATGCAGCAACTGTCCAGTTTTGCGGTATCCCACCAGTGACAAAGCTGAATTTGGTTCAAGTTTTCCAATAAGCTCAGAAATTTCACATGTGCAGCTTGAATAAGATGAGCTTTTATTATACCTTACATGATAAGTTTAATTAAATGTTACATTCTAACAATGCTATTTAGGTTTTAAAGCACCTTAATGTACGTATCCACCTTATGATTTCAGTAGAACAATTTGGTCTGAATAGAAAAATGTCAGAATTTCATTCTAAAAGTACCTGCTAAATTATATGGGTTTACCTCCTTATAAAGTGCTTTTTCAATGTCAGATTGCAAAATATCTAAAGTAGTATGGTTATAATCATTTATTTTAATGGAAAATTTGTGTCCTAGTTAAAGACCAGGATTCTGTCCAAAGACAGTGCAAAAGATGTTAACTTCCCCCATAAATATTTCGATGCAAGCCTGCTTGGAAAAAGAAAAGTAAGATAAAATATGAATTTACAGTCAGCTGGTGGTTTATCCTAGGGCTCATATAGTTGGTTTTGCTGGTTGTAGTTCTTAATGATCTAAGAAAGAATGGCTTTCTTACTTCCATCCATAATTATTTGTAATTGGTTTCCTAAGTTAGATGCCTGTCTCACTTTTACTTCATTAAGTAACTAAAACTGTTTATGCAGCATAATAGAACTATCCTAAATACGGGTGGAGTGCAAACAGACTTATCCCAAATATAGTAGAAGCATAAAATAAGTTAAACAAAAGTTTATGAAGACCAACTATAAGAAGCAGAACAAAGTAAGCTGCTGTTTTCTGTGTAGGTTTTTAGTTGAACTTCAGAGAAATATCCAGGAACATCCCTGGAATTTTGCTAGCTCCAGACGTTTTTCTTCCTGATTATTAAGCAGTGGTAAGCAATACATTAACTGTCCTTTTCACTAGTTAAAGTGACATCCAGATGTCACTTCCAATTTCTGCAGTACCTGCACCTTCCTGGACTCTAAAAGCTTCTTTAATAAAGCAGGCATTGCACCTCTTGTCTGGTCCTCCCTAGTTTTAAGAACCCTTGTTCAACACATGACTGGTTTTTTTTTGAAGTGATCTAATATTTTGGTACTCATACACTACTCTTGTCTGCTGAATATAGCCTGAATTTTTGAAGTAAGATCAATGAAATATTCACACACAAACATGAGATTGAACCGAAAAAATTCTGTATGTGTCTGAAAGCAGAGCTGAGTGTTTTGGCTCAGTAAGGCTAGGTTACAGGCACTGTTTTTTTTCTATTAATTCATGCACAGAGGCTTTCTCATGTTCAACTTGCTACCTTGGAGAAATGGCAAAATAAACATAGATTTGCAAAAAGGCCACGCTGGAATAATTGTTTGCTTGAATAATCTGAAGCAAGGTTTGTCGAGGAAACAGTACATTTTGTTAGCTGAAATTATATTTCAGATAAAGGGGAAAAATTTGGGAGGAAAACCCTGCAGAACACATATGGACACACCAGACCCTTCAGCTCCTTGTTTGGGGGAATATTAAAGGGGAGAGGGAATCAGCAGATTTAATTAAGAAAATACAGTAATTAAAAGGAGTGTTGGAATACATGGGCTAAATTAAGCTTCCACATACATTTTTGTCTTAAAGAATCTGTGAAATCAAATATTTGAAGTGTGTGGGAGTGTGTTGTATGTGCATTCAATATACAGTTGACTGTTCATCCAGTGCTATAGCCTTCTCCACTTCTGTTTTGTGCCACAACTTTGTGACATCTTTACTCAGGATAATGTTAAATACTTTATTTTCAAGACATTTCTGCAGCTTAGTAGTTGAAGTTGATAAATATATTCTTTACATTTGTCAGAACTGTTAGGTCCATTATTATAATCCTTATGTATTAATTCTAGTAACACTGCAAGGTGGGGATGTACTGTTTTCCCTACTGAACTAATACAGAAAGTAAGACAGAGATCTTGTTCCAGAGATGGATGTTAAAATCTGTCTCTGAGTAAAAACTAGTTCTCTCACCACTGAGTCCCTGTTCTGCTGACACTCCATGTTGTGATCCATTTAGATAAAAGGCACTGAGGGACGGGGTGACTGCAAAAAAGCATGCAGGCATGAGAGAACAGCACTCACTGCAGTATGGCAAAATAAAGCTTCTTTTTACAATATCAGGACAAATAATTTTAGACAATCCATAGTACAATAAACTATATTATATCTCAGTGCATGACACTGGGAAATAAAAATCCATTTTTCAGTTGAATGAAAAATAGGAGGTCCAAGTGTCAAGATCTTAGCACTAGGACAAGTTGGAAACTTTCCAGTGGAACATTTTTCTCTCAGCTAATACCGGTTCACCAAAACCTAACACGTTGCATGAAAATGTCTATTCCAATGAAATTTTTGATGGAAATGTGCTTGGTTTCCTGCCAGCTCACCCGCTTTTCCCAGCTCTCAGCTCCCCGGCATCTCACATGGAATGGTGCCAGAAAGTCAAGTTTCTTCACGTTCTTGGCCTGTTTGGCAGACTGCCACAAAGGATGGGAGTCTGGGCTCACGAAAGTGGACAAGAAACCTTATACATGCACATACAACCATACACATACTCTCACAGGTCATTTAAATCCATGTCAGTTCATTCAAAGTAAAGGTTTTTTTTACATAGAGGGTTTTTTAAATATGAACCTCCTATGGAAAATTTCTCATGTCAGAATTTTAATTTCAAGTTGCAACTGAAAAAAAATTGGGGAATATGAAAAATTTTCCTTATAAGGGAAATACTGGTTCCTGTGCAACTGCATGTTGCACTATTGTCATTGAGGCTATCAGCAGCTCCATCTGCTTCTCTTTTTCATTGCATAACAAGATCTGTATTTGTAGCAGGTAAGGTGTTTACACACTTAACCTTAACAAAACAAGATGATCTTTTTAGAGTTTTGTAAATATTTATTCTAAAAATTCCTCTTAAGCCACCTTAAATAAGGCAGGCAATCTTTTCTTGGTCACTAAGTTTTAGTCTGAGGACTGAGGGGATAGAGATTTTCAATGTTTTTGGCTGAATAAGGAACAGAAAATAGGCATATATACTGAAATTCCGACCGAAAGGTCTCTGAAGCAGGAGCACTGTAATGTACTTTTCCATAGCCTCACTTCAGGCACTGCAAGCTGCTCAGTCTCTTGTTATATGTAAGTAAATAAATAAACCTCAATCACACTATGTTAGGTAATTTCTGACTGCGGGGATGTGTTCACATTTGAGACAAAAAGCAGTTGATTCAAGTAGCCATTAATGAATTCCTTTTCTGATTATTCCAAATACCTTGGATTAGCATAACAAAGTCAGACTCTTTAGGAGATCAGTACTTGAAGCAGTTAATTTTTCAATTGAGCTTTTGAGAAGCTGGGATTTATAGTAATAGATAAAGTTCTTACTATTTCATCAAAGAAAGGTTCCTGAGTAGAATTCCACTTCAATGTAAAGTGGCATTGTGGTCATCAAGTCTGAGCCTCACTGCCAGTCTGTCAAAAAAAATGTTGCTTTTGTAATAATTGGAAAATGTTAAGTGTCCTGTATAAGATGCTAAAATTTCTATTAAACAGAGAAAATACCCTTCTTTGTCAAAATACAAGAAAAAAACCATTACTTGTTCTTTTCTTGTGGGGGACATTGTGTAATAGAGCAGGAGGCTGCATTGAAGCTGTCCCTGGCTCTCTCATAAAATTGTAATGTGATCTGAAATTGCTCCCAATGTCTTTTTATTCTGAAGTGATAAAATGGGAATGATCAGCAAAATACTCCTATATTAATAATAGCATTATATACACAAATATTTGTAAAAGGCTTAGACAAAATGCACTGTTAGACTCACTAACCATTAATTTGGGGTGTTGAAGCTTTTTATTATGCTGGGAGTTAATTTTGAATCTTCTACATGTACATGTTTTTGCCCTTGTCATTGTAATAATGCTGAAGGAGGCTCCATGCGTTGCAAGCACAGAAGAAAGTGGGTAAAGAATTTATTGGCAGAAACTTCAGTTCAGTCCTGAAAGCTGTTGTCTCCCTTGCTGTGGCTGCACAGAATCCCAAGATCCTTTGCTTGCATTAACCTTGACATCAGTGTGTCCATGAGGAGGAGGAAATGGGATGTGTGTGTGCCTATACACACACACATACACAGCAGGATTGAGCAATTCAAATCAATCCTCTGAAAGGAAATGAATAAATAAAATCACAAACTTTTAAATTGGTTTCCTATTAATTGTTCCTTGCTAAAAATGATGCAATACAAACCTGTATGTTAATTGTTGGTTTCTAATGTCCCTAAATTGAACTCTTAGTTGCCCTCTCTAATCTCCTAATCTTTTTGCAAAGGAGAGCAGAAGGGCCTCTCTACAAAGCAATCTTGACTGCTTTGACTCATTGGGGTGAGAGGAAAAAGGGAGGGGGGGTGCAACACATATCATGCTGCAAATACAATTCAACATGTGCAGTGAAGTGACAGCTGAATTCTTCAGGTCTTTATGTCAAAGAATCCATGCTGGACTGTGGTGTGTAAGCAAAGATATCTCATACTGTTATCTGACTAGTGTTCTCTAAAAGCAACAGTCTGACTGAGGGGAAAGAAAAATCAGCTCAACTCTCCAGAAAATAGAAGAACACTGGCACTGACTTTCCTTAGCAACTACCTTGCATAAAGTGAAGCTCAGCTCTTTACCGTAAGACTGAACTAGTTCTGACCTCTATACGCTGTTGCAGGCTCTCACAGCTGCTCTCTGGTGGAATGAGAAAAATCTGATTTCCATACAGAAGTACATCATCTAAGACTTTGAACTTCTGTCTAGTCATCGAGACATAATGTAACACATTTTTCTGATTGTTCTCTGGATGTGTTAAGGGCCTCAGATAAGTCTATGCTTGAAAGTTTGGACCTGAACCCAAGGCTTTGACCATTGCTACCCCAAAATATTTAGGTATTGAAACAAGTAATTCCATAAGAAAAAATTACACTCACACTATTTTGGGATGCTGGTTTTGGTGTCACCTGAAAGAGAGCGAGATACAGTTGTGTTGTGCAATGCATGCTGTGCTGTATGTTTTCATAAGGAGGCTGATTTTCCTAGTGCAAACAAAAAGTTTGAGGTTAGACTCAAGGTGGTTTTGTTCCCAGTGTACTAACCTTCATGATGCTTTCTATTAGCTCTTCATGTTGTAGGACCTCAGACTCACAGTGAAATCACCCTTATTCAGAAGTACACGTCTTGGTATATTCCTTAAAATCAGCGATGGACAAAGATAAGAAGCAGTGATTCCTAACTCCATATGCTGAATTGGACTGAGACCAAAGGGCCTGTATAGAATGTAGATTCTCAAATATTCAGGGGTTCAGGAACATGGCCAGTGCAGTGCTGGGCCTGGGGGATGGGAGGTAGCAGGGAAGAGCAGCCACAGAGAACAGAGCTAAGGATTCGGGCTTGGATTTTTGTAAGAGCCTATGGAAGTAAAGGCATCTCTGTTCTATAGTCTGCCATGAATACCTATTAAAAGCTTATATTTCTTGCTATTGATCTCTCTCCATTTGCTGTAGTAAACTGGATCTGATTTCTTGATCTATCTTTTTGTAATCAGCTACCTTGATCCCGAAAGCTGATTACAATAACTAAATTAAACTGTGTGCAGTGGTGTATATCATCCCATCAGATGGCACAGATGAGTTCTACAGTCTCCTTGGAGCCACCCAAATCAACTATTAATAGCTGGGTTTAATGTAAGAATTCCTAGGTGGTTCAGTTTTTCTTTGGTCATAAGATATTCTCGAGGTTGTTTTTTTTTCTTCCTGAAATTGTTTTGCTGTTTTCGGTACTTAAGAGACAGACTCCAAATGAAGCAGCCATTCCTAACCTATGCAGACAAAGGGAGTGGTTCCCTTAGCAACAGGAACCATGTGGAGGTTCTCAGAGAGCTCTCTTTTCCCCCTACTCGTGTTTTCTTTTAACTCAACATTTTGCACAGCATCTTGCATGGAGACTCCGACAGCTGGGCTGGAGGCAAACGGTTCTTCCGGCTCTAGCTAACCAGTGCTCGAAAGGCAATTGTTCTACGCTCATCAGACAGAAAAAATGATAATCATGGGTAAGTGAACTGGCACACAATCAGAGTTCACGCTGAGGAGGGGGAAAGTTTACTGGCTGGCAACCAGAAGTGTCCAGCACTTCCCAGTAGGCAAGTATGTTTGAAACAGGGGTACTAATGTGATGCTTACCTTGTTTACTGGTAGGATTGCATGTCTGCATTTAGCATTTCAGGGTCTGGAAACATTAGCACAACTGGGTCCTAGTCCTTAGTATGCTACTGACTTCCTTTATAGCCCTGAACATCTCACCTCATCTCTCTGTTTTCCTTCCCCACCCACTAAATGGAGATGATATGCCATGAGGATCTTGAAAGGACTGTAAAGTACTGTAGAAATATACCATATTGCTTGTGAAAATTATATTTGCTTTTGAAGTTAATGATAAGGTGTGCAGAGTCTGAGATATAGTATTGCTCTATTATTGAAGATTTAACTCAATTAACTTTTCTGTAGATAGATCTAGTTGCTTTTCTTCATGGTACAGAAGAGGAGATAGGTGCATGTAGTGTCTGTACATACATGTGCATATGCATAAAAATTTGTGTATGCTGGTGCATAAATAACAGAAATAGAGGCGTTTATTTCCCCCAAAACAGCTATAGCATTGGTAAAGTATTAACTGTGTTTCAGTGAAATCCAGACTACTATAAAATAATGAAATTTAATCTTTCTGTCTATTGAAATAAACACTTGTTCTGCTGTCCCTAAAGTGTTACATATTACCAGAGCTCCTGCCAGTCTTAGTTGGAAAAGCATAATGCATAAACTCTCTAAGTTTGTAGTAATTTTACCTAAAAAGAGACATCTGAATTAATCCAATTTTAAGTCAGTTATTTTGGGGGGGACTTGCATAGGGGACAAATTTGTCTCTCAGTTCTTCCTAATTTAATGTACAAAGTTCCTCTGGTCACAATTTTTCATCACATTTGAATTAAAATTCAGGCATTTGAGTTCATATTTTGACAAATGGTGCTGCATACTGATCATTTGGATGCAGGCTTCGTTTTATTCCACACTTACAGATGTCTCATAATGTCGCAGTGAATGTATTTACCACTACAGACAACTTAGTTGCTCTTATTTCAAATATGATTACTGCAGGAAAAAATAGTCATCGGTAACTACATGCACAGAGCAGCTGCAGAAGTATCACGCATCAGCTATCCACAGTCATGTCAATAATGTACTGTTATTATTCTTCCTTGTGCAATGCTAACCTTCTACATATCACTTGCTGCTATATGCTTGTACAGCCCCCAGTACCACTGAGCTTTTCCTAGAGGATCACAGGTTCAAGCAGTCATAATACTCCCTTTTGCGTGGTAATTGACAATTTGTCTCTTAGCTCCAATTTAAATTAAGAGAAATTGCTATGTTTGCACCTTTAGGAGTAATGTTAGCTTTTGTGCCTGAATAAAGATGAAGGCAATAATGTAATGTCATTGAAATGAGTTGTTCCCCTTTTCTCTCTGTGGTTATATTTCCCTCCTTTTATGCTCTACTTCAAACAATACTACTGCATGAATCAGTGATACTATCTAAGGTACAGGATTAAAATATTTTACATTTAGTAGGCAGTGTTTGAGTTCCAAATTACAATTCGGTATGTATATTTTGTAATATGTGAAGAAAATCCTGGGTTTAGGGTCTTTTTTAGCAAAGATTTTAAGTAATTGCAGATTGATCTTCCTGATTAATTCCCCCATCCCCATTCGTGTCTAGTTCTGCAGTTTTCCCTTGTCTGACATTTACCCTATCTTCTTCAGTAGAATTTATTTTCATTCATATGAACAAAACTGTCAGTCCTTTTGCTAGGCCTGCTGTTAGAGATTTTGTATGAATAAGCCACTGAGAGCACTTTGATTTACTTCAGATTTAGTAAGTTTGTACTGTTATTAGCAGTGGTTATACTGTACCTTTCATCCAAGCATTTGAAGTGCACTGAAAACGTAAATGAAGCCTCCCCAGAAACCTGGAGACAAGGAAGTAACACTAAGGGATCACTTCATCCAGAAACTAAGAAAATAAAAAGAATTCTAATCATCTACAGAAGTGCTACATATCTTAGAACAGGAAGCAAAGATCTAATGTGGAAGAAGTGGATTAGACTGATACCAACACGTAGTACAATTTCTTGATGCTTTACATACAGGACACATATATAGACTAAGCTGAAACGGAAGAAGAAATGGATGTTAGTCTTAAAGATTAAAGAAATGAATGATGATTGACCTATGGGAAGAGTTATGAGAAGCTTATTTATGTGGCTGGCAGCCAAGAAGTTGGAGAAGTTTCATGCTTTTAGCAAGAAGGATAATCTCATACAGATCAAATTTCTGCATCTTACCATTTTTATATACTATATGATTTTTCAACACCAAGTAAAAGGCAAGGCTTATAATATGAGTAATTCTTTTTTCAGTCTGATTTATTCATTAAAAGATCAGAAGGTATAACTCCTGCAAGATACCTCTGGCTAAAAAGCAAATCATATATTAGCTTGTGCATGGATCGTGGCTTTTTATATTGTAGCTCTGAAAAGAGGACTGGTGTGATAGTCTCGTGCAATACTGACCCTAGCAACCTGTTATCACTCATCTGATCCATTGCTAAAATACATTACTATTGTATGAAGATAGACAGTGGTCATCCTCTTCTGTAAAGACTCTTTTGTGGGAAGAGCCAGAAAACCTAGGAATTGTGAATGGCTCTTATACAGCTGTTTCCAATCCTGGAACTGGTCTGGCATTTTCAGAGAACTTTAAAGGATTTAAGAAGCCAGGACTAGTGGTCATATACTGTCTGTAGCTATTGTTCAGCAATGTAGCTAGAGTCTTTATCCTTGCATCATTTAAGTCCTGACTCTGGGTACATCTACATGGCAAACTTTATAATGTAGTTAGAGAGATGCATGTGG
>VYZV01014151.1:9295-21523 GCA_013401275.1 Pandion haliaetus | reverse complement strand
AAAATTATAATGTATTGCAGTAATACAATGCATTGCAGTTGGGAAGCTTTTAGCCAGCAGATCCTTTTCAGAAACAAGGATAGATAGCTGCAATACACCAATTTCTCTCCTGCTTTGCTCTCTTCAAGTACAGGAGATGCATCCAGATGTGCAACGTGCTTAACCGTACCTGCCACTCTACCAAACAGAACAGCCAACTTGCGTTGCTTTTATTTTGTGCTAATGTAGTCCCATTTCCTTTGCAAAGCAATTTATTCAGCATGAACAATTTGTAATAATATACAGTACGTGTTCTGTCCTACATAAACCTTTTCATATGTAATTAATATTTTATTAAATTTATAAATTACTTTTTTATGAAATAAAAGATTATATTTTCCAGTTCATCGATGCAAATCTATGTATAAATAATGCAAGCAATGTTAAAATATCAACAGATATCAGTTTACTACAAAATAAATTACTTATTTCCCTAGAGAATGTTTAATCTCAATTATTGCTCATGGAAAGCACACACCACTAACAAGCAAGCCAAGAACAATCTCCTTTCCAAAGAGCCAAACTACTGCAAACATATTTTGATAACTGAACTGCACTATATACTCAATAACTTCACCCCAATTCCCTGCTAGGAATAGGGAATTCTCAAAGCTGTTCAGCTCCTTCATTTAAACTATTTCTATGTTGCCCAAGAGGAAGACAGGTACCTTAGTAACCATACAAGTAAATGTTGCAAATCTTTTACTTACAGTCATTGTCAGAGCTTACAAACACCACAGTTTGTTTGGCACCTGACTTCTCAAGATGTCATAGGCTCCTGTAACATGACTGGAGGTGCTTCAAAACTTAAATATGGGCAGGATAAGGTCACACTGAGCTGACAGCTATTACATTCACTTCTCCACATAGTGTGGCAGAAGCAGCAGACAATTTTTGGACAACTACCTTACAGATAAATCACTCATCAACTCTCAAAAAAGGCAAACAGGGTTCTAGGCCTTCCTTACCCAAGATGGGATTGATTCCACCAGACAGCCCAGAAGAGTTCTGTAACCATTTGACTAATAGGCTGTTTTCATCTTTTCTTGCTATGCTAGAAATGGAGGAAGGGGTACAAAATCTGATCGGTATATTGGTGGAGTGTCTCACACACTCAAAGCCAAGAAAATGCTCTGACGCTGTCGTGTTACGTCCAGCTGGCCAACCAAGTTTGAGGGCAACACCAGCCAAAGCACAGCCTAGGACTCTTGGTAGAATAGGTGCTGTCATCAGCTTTGCCAGTGCTCCACAGCTTATCACAGAAGTGATGACTTAACACTTCAGGGCGGTGGAATGAATGTAGCCTGACAGTATCTGATAGCATTGGTTGCTTTATTCTACATGTCCAATGGGATAGAAAAAGAGAGCATTGCCTGTCACCAAAAGAGAAAATTAGTACTGACTCAGTACAAGCGCCAGGTCTATAATGGCTGTACACAGATGTTACTAGAGAAAACTTGAGGAAAATATCATAAAGGCTGAACAATCAGCCATCCCCCATTGGGTGAAAATATTCAGAGTAGCTGGTTGAGTGGGAACATGTGCAAAATGAATGAATTGTGCATGGACCCCAGATGTATGAGAACATCTGTGACGATGATGCTGGCATTGAGAACTACTTGCATATTCATGCCATCATTATCACTCCTGCTTCTGTGCAGCTCCCTATTGCACAGAAGAGCTACAACTCTCATATCTAGAGTCAACAGCTCTGAGATCATTGGGATATCCGGTTAACAGCAGCATCCTCAGTTTTGGTCAGAGTAAAACAAATTACAACACAAGTAGGAAGCATACTTAGCAATTCAAGCATTGCATCTACACAAACCTCCTGGTGGCCATCTTGGCAGCCATTTGTAACCATATTTCACTCACACTACAGTAAAAAGTGTTGGCCTTTAGAAGCTTCACAGGCTGTCACTAGCCATATTTCTCCATGGGTAAAAGAGTCTGCATATTGGTGTAATGTGGTGTACAAGGTCATTTATGCTCATGTTCAAAGCTCCTCTATGCTTCCAGAGTAGCGTTAAAGGTATCTATGCATAAACAGCCCAAACTCTTCATCTTTGCACTTGCAGCATGTGAACTGAATTGAACTGAGCATACACAAGGTCAGGCCCTTGACTATGAGCTCCAGTGGATGGGCATCTTGTCCTAATAGCCATTTAAGTCTGCACCACAGATAAGTGCAATCAATTAGAAAAAGAATAATAAACCACCATGTGATACAGAGAGATAGCAGATCATGAAAACAGTTGTAGAGCTTGCCTGGAAATAAACTGGTCATCTCTCATATTCTTATTATAGATGTAACTATTGCTTCCCCAATGTTTCTTGCCTTCCACTGCTTATTAATACTTGTGCAAGCTGTTTAGACCTGTGTTATTTGTATGAGAGAAATAGAATGAACTCCATTCCCACTGTTTGTGTCTCTGCTATCATCTGTACTTTCTAATGTAAGCCGACATATGGTAATGAAGGTGGGGAGGGTTTCCATCTCCACCAGGTCAAAAAAATACAATATCACCAGCTTTTGTATGATACACATGTCCTAGAGGTATCCCCCAGCCATTGCTCTGCTGTGCTGTCTCTGACCAGCATCACAGTTAACTACTTCATCTTTCACACACTCTTATGCTCTGAAAATTATATTAGGAACTTTTGACCAGCAAGCTCAGTGCTGCAACAGTTACTGCACCTCCTAAATTAACCTTTATTTGCTCTGGCCGTAACATTTTGACTTATGTAACACAAAGAGGCAGCCAAGGGAACATGCTAATAAACTGGAAAGGAAATTAAGAACTAAACATAACCTTTTAGTAAGTAGATAACCCATATAAAAGAAGAGATATGATCGTCCTTGTCTGACATAGAAGAGTGAGCTGCTAAACAAAGTCTGCGATGGAGGACAGAACACAGATTGACTAAGTTTTAATAAATTACCTTCCTTCCCCCAAAACTCAAGAAACTAAAGCGTATTGTGCAATTGTTTCCTTTTCCTTTAATCTGTGAGAATATATGGTCAGTGCATTTATGAAAATGTGCATATAAATTTGGATTTGTTATACTGGGCTATAAACTGGAGTATAAGCAGAACCATATCAGGTAGTTAAAACCCACATTAATGCAACTTTACACTGATTGACAAGGCTCAGAGACTTTTCTGTATTTGACATCACTTCTAATAGCCAGATGAACACCGATCAAAACAAAAGCATAGCACTACCACCCTTTCTCCGGAGCTTCCTTTCTGTAATGCCTCAGTTTGCGAGCAGCTGAGCAGCCACACACCGACACCACTGTCCCTCAGGCTAACCCACACTGCTGCCTTGTTTTCTTTTCCCCACCATTTGCCTATACTGATGCATTGTTTCTTTTCCTATATGCAGGATACAAGCTTTTAAAGCCAGAGATCTTTGCACACCCACCCCGCCTACTGCCTGAGTGAGGTTCCCAGCACACTCACAAAACAAGTATATTGTGGTGCTAGTAGCTTGAAGAGCACTAATTTTAAAAGCTTCATTTAAATATGGGACTCCTTTACAGTAACTCCTGCAGTATAACGTAGACCTTGTTAAATTGCACCTTCAAATATTTACCTGAATATTTTAGATCCATTACTAATATTGTGAATTGCTGAATACTGATGCTTTTGCTACCTACAAAAGCAGTACTGTAATACTTGCTTACTTTGGGGTTTCTGCAGGAAGTTTTTCCTCTTCTTACGTAAAGGTTGTTCTTTTATTATTTGCCACCAAGGATTTAGTTAATGAAAATGCTATATACCTAAACACAGAAGACATCCAACCTCAAAGGGGTAAAACTGCAGTGCATAAGGAGCAGCACTGAGGGTCCCCATCCTACACTGACTCTCAGCTTTATCAGTACCCATGCTGTATAGCTGCATTTTGCCAGATGCTATATCATAATTCACAGGATCTATTGCTATCCAGGAAAAAATTCACAGTATGTCAGCTGCAGGCAGACTTGATGAATTGGAGGCTCCAAAGCTTCCCCACACACACACTTTTTCACCCCCTTGCTTCTGCAGCTTGATGCAGAGAGCGCTCCAAGCTGCCCTCATTGGCACGAGCAACCAATACTGTCCGCGGGACATGCCACTAGCTGGCACGGTCTGCACTGATCCTTGGGCCAGGCACCATTCTCTTCAGGTACTTTTTCATGTCCGTGGGTTATATATGGGGAAACAGCATAGCTTAGTAAACATTACAATGTGTTGGGATTCAAGATAAACAGACTCTGTATGTAAGACTACCACCTCTCTCCAAGTGGCTTTGGGCAAGTCACTTGGCTTAGCATTTCCTCTTGAGCAATGAGCGTGGGGGCAGATCTACTTCACTGAGATCTTCTGATGGAAAAATGCTAAGAATGAGTTGGTTTAACACCAAATTCTGATGTGTGTATTCTGTTGGACTAATCTTAACCATGCATGGACTACACAGAAGGGAGAAAGAAAAAAGCAGCAAGGTGACAACATCCAATGCCTGATCAAACTAAGCTGCTCCTAATTTGCTTCAATATATCTCTCAAGCTACAGCTTGTCAGAGTTACCTGAATAATCCTGGTATAATTCCGATCTATATTTCTACCTAAAAAATTGAAAATCTTTAGCATGCAATTAATACAGCTGGCAATGACACAGCACATCCATCTGCCCTCTTGCACCAGATGAGGCTTAATAACCAATATGCCTGATGGGCTCAAATAATTTAGACCCCGTATTTGTTCTCAGGAGTGGCTCTTGCTGGCTAAAGGTTTCACCAATTCCTCATAAATTTAAGGGCTGAATGTGTAGGAGAGGAGGGGGTGCACAGAGGAAGACATTTGTGGAAGAAATTCTGTGTATGTGGGCGACAGTATATAAAGACAGCTTCTCATAAAGAGAAGTTGCTTTTGTGCAGTCATTTTGAAATATTAAATTTTGATAACTCTTTAATCACGGCAGTTTAATGAGATAGAGGCAGCAGGTGAAGGGGGAATCCATCATGTCAGTTCAAGTACCTGGCTCTCTTCCTGCTGTGAACATTTAACACGACACAGTAGTCTGAAGCTCTCCTTTTGCAGCTGCAGTTCAGAGAAGCGATTTTGTAGTCTTCCAAGAATGTTTGATTTCCCTGAAGAAACCTCTTTACGTGATCAAAAGTCATCTTTCACTTCCCAAGCAAAAAAGTATTGTTCGAAAAAGTACAATGTTTGAAAAAGTACAAAGTGCCTGGATTTAAACGTAAGCTTTTTTAATTCTAAAATTGTCCAAGACAGATTATTTTATCCCATAGAAGTCTTTGTTGCAACTGTCACTGCAGACTTTTGTTTGATGCAGTGCTTAGTTTTTAACTCACACTTAATAAACATTAACTAATAAAAATCAAAGTCCCCAGTGATATTTGTGGCCTCTCGGGTATTATTATTTTTATTACAAAGTTCTTGTATTTTATCCCACAGAATCTCCAAACATATAAACACATAAACAAACAAATTGCTTCCTGCAATGAAAGAGAAGTGGATGAGCAGCCATCATTCATAGAGCCTAAAAACTTTGGAGGCATTGAAGCGCCACAGTGAGGAAGGGAATAACAGAATATCTTATTTTACAATACCTCATAGAAATTACTTGGGCTGTTTCAGCAGATATACTTGCATAAGCCAAAAGTTCTAGCACATTCTGGATGTAACCAGAGTGAAAGCTGCTGCTTTCCTTTACAGAAGGATATTGCTTGGTTATTTCTGTTCACACTGAAGTTCAGCAAGCTTATTTCATGTGGAAAGCTTCCTGTCAAGAAAATATTGGAGCAGCTATAGCTTGTACCTTTCTCTGATATCAATTTACTTCTTGGGGAGTGTGGATCCGGACACAGTCTTCGGTGTTGGAAAGTGTGTTCTTTGAAATCATGTCCACACAGCCAAAAATCTTCAGCCAATTCTTACCACCCACCCCTTCTGTCAGTGCCTAAATTCTTCACTTATTAATTTGGTACTAGATTGTCCCACGAATCATTTGTTATGATCCAAGATACAGAAAAGGTATCATAAAATTTTTAAAATTGAGTAATTGCCTTCCCCTTTGTCCTGTCAGATAGGATGTTAGCAGCCTGTGAAACATAAATCACAACATGACCAGACCTTCCCACCATTTAAGGAAATATAATTAAATTCAAGGTTTCACCGTTTTCACCATCTAATAATTCTTAACCTGTTCTGTTACTAATAACCTTTGAAAAGCGGGTATATATTTACAAGAACAGGGAGACAAATATTGTGACAGCTGAACTATAATTTTAGGACCACTGCTATTGAAGGGGTCCTATTATGAAGCCAGATTACTTTCTAAATGACTGTTCTGATGTGCCAATCAAAAAAATCACTCTGAAGCAACTAAACGGTGATTGTGTTGTTACACCTCCTCTCAAACTGCTTACATCTGCTACCACAGCAGTGATGGTCAGTACCAGTTCAAACATGCATACTCCAGAGCGAATCCAACTAATTATTCTTTATCCTTTATCCATTTCCTGCAGAGATTGGTGCAAAGTGCTTTACATCTCTCGGCATTTGACACTGAAGAGGGAAAGCAGTCACAAGGAGACCCAGGCAGCACACCAATGGGCTCAGGTACAGAAGAGCTGAGATGACACACGTTCCCCTTAAAATCCTCAGCTCTGCAGCTGGTAGATAGACCCTACATTTTAACAAACATGGTTTTCAAGACCAAAGTCTAAGCCCGTTGTTACCATAACTGACAATGTTATTGTGAAAGTTTCTCCTTCTCTGACACAGCAGACTCATTTGTTGCCATCTACTACACCTTCTGCACGAGGCCACTGTTACTTTCCTCCTCTTAAGCCTTATGACAAAATTTTTAAAAGTTACCAAAAAATAAACCCCTTTCAGTACAAGGTTCTGCAAAACAAAAATTGGAGAAATGGTACACTGATTTCTTTTTACATCTTAAAAATACAAGAATCTGACTGCATGTTTTTCCTTTCTTCTTCCCCAGCTCACTCCTTCTCCTTCCAACCGCCTATAAACCTCCAGTATCATGCATGACTGCCACTAGTTGAGTGGATCCAATTCAGCTTAAGAAATCAATAGAAGTGTAATTTTAACCACCTGACTATCAGCCTTCCCTCACTTGGAACAAACATTCTGATTTCTCAGAGGCAAAACCTTTTTATAGTTTTATCTCAACCTTTCAAAAGAAAACATTCCTTCATTTAAAGTCAAATTTCCAAAGCCACTGTAAGTGCAGAAATGATCACCCTTTTCTTGTCTTGTCTGTATCATTCCTCATTTTTTCTCTTTTGACACAAGCAGAAAAATCCAGCTTCCTTCCCTTTATATGCAAAACTTTGCAAACAATATCTCTAAAACCAATTAGAAGCCAGGCTTGTCATTTTCAATCCACCAACAGAAAATAAAAGAAAGCAAGCAACACCACAGAGTAATGACACCTATTTTAACAGTGATGACTTTTTTTGGAGAGAGGTTGAAGTGCCATTTAGAATACATATGCTCGCTTGCCTTTATTTTGCACAGAATTGGTTTTAAAATGGGTAAAGCCTCTTGGGTTCTTAGAAAATAATGATTCTTTTTCTTCCCCCCTTATCACAAATAGCAGTCAGGTCAGTATTGTTTTTCTGTGAAGTAAGTTCTGCTTAACAACAACAATTCTTGCTACCTTGCCCGCTCTTAAGGCTACCCTTCTCCTCCTCTTATGTATTTCTCAAAATTATGGGTCCTTCACACAATCTCTCACCTTTATACCGCTTCACAAATTGATTCCAGGCTTTCTAAAAACCTCTCCAGCTCCTACTTCAAAGTTTCAGATCAACAGAAAGGTACTGAGACAGGATATACCTTTATTCAGCTTTCCACCACCGTGAATTACGGCAGAAATACAAGCACCTCTAATTCCCTTGTCTACATAAACTCCAGCCTTCGTCAGTGCCTGACTTCATACCTGTATTTTGGTCATTCCTCTCCATCTTACCCCAAAGACTTTCAAGAGAACCTGTAAGGCAGCACTACTTTCAAAACAAACTATAAACATCCCTATGAGCTAGCTGTCTCACAGGGATGATTACAGTCAAAAACGATCCCCAGCAAGAAGTAAGAATATCACCTTCAGTCAGATCCTTCATTCTCTAATGGTTTTATGGAAGATGACTCTATCCTAGATAACAGTAAGTACTCAACTTCTCCAAAGGCCACAGTCTCTTGATGCCAGTGCTACATGGACACCAATACAGCACCTACCAGGAGCAAAATGAGTAGGCCATGAAGACTAGAGGATCTTACCTTGTTTAAAACACCTGTAGGAACGAGATGATGACATTTCCTTCCAACTTCTACTTTCCTTCATTTTGTTTGCTTGGCGATACCAGGATTTAAAGTTCTTGACTTCTGGTTCTTATCAGAAGTATACATTTGCCATTGACAGCTTTTAGCAAAACTTATTATTAGGCAACTTTTCACTTTTATCTCTTATCACTTCCCACTCCAGAAAACCTTATCACTCCTTTCACTAAGTGTATGATAATTGGAGCTTTGCAATTACAGGTACAACACACACAGATTTAATGGACCAATTTGACAAGCTAAAAGAATTCTAGTTCCCTTATCAATTTAGCATTTTAATAATGCTTCTTCCTAATTAGTCTGTAGTTATAGTTACCAAAGTAATTGTCAATGACTACAACCATAAATAAAGCAGATATGTCAGAGCTAGCCTGATCTTACAGTCGATCAGGACCTTTTCTGAGGAATGAGTAAATACAATACAAGGTTTCAGTCAGAGCCAAATGTCTCCCGAGGTTTGAGAATAAGAGTTGGATTAATAAATGGACCTCAAGAAAGGCCAGTGAGAAAAATCAGACACCTATTTCCAGTGCCTTTCAAGTAGTAGTTAGAACAGAAAGGTACTGTAAAGACTGAGTTATAGCGATGCATTAAACCAAGACCACTTCTGTGAGCAGCCCCCTGTTAGGCTGGGCTTCCTTGGTTAGTTACCATACGCGCAGGCTGTATTATAGTGTGTGTAGGATGCATGTTGCTTTGCTTTGAGCATGAAGGAATACACCAGCCCGGACGCCACAGGGCTTCACTTCTTACCTCCTCCCATCTGCTCCCTCAGCTGCTGCTCCCTTTCTACTCCAACACAAGTGGTGACTGAATGTCCTTTTTCCTTTTGCACAGGTACACACACTTTACAATGACTGAGTACAGTGGAATCTTGCAAGAAATTTATACTGCTAAGTCTTTTGCTACCCAACCTGGAGACGTAGGATCTTTTGAGAATGTGTAACAGACCCTGACTTATTCCAAATGAAAATGCATAATATTAAAATACAGGTTAAGTAGCCATGACTTTCTATGTGCCACACCAAACAGTTCTGACCTAAGCAACATTGAAGATGTTTGAAAGAAGTCAGTTTTTTCTATGTACCATTTTTGCATGCCCGTTTGTGCCTGAAGCCCCATGCCATGGCTTAAATCTCTACATACAAGCTCTCATGACAGCCTAGGAAATGTTATTTTGCTTTGTGATAGAGGTAGCTGTTGGCCCTACAAAAGGCTTATCAAAGATTAGAAAGGTAACATAAGAAACAATGGGAAAAGAAACCACAAGGAAACATCAAGTATTTATCCTGCCCTTTGAGGTTTGACCTAATGCTAAAAAAGTATTTCCTTCTTGGTATATAAGAAACATTTGTTCTGTTGTCCTTAAAGATCTAAACCTACAACCAATTAAAAACAAACATAGGATTTTTTTTTTCCTTCACAGAATACTTTTGTTCTCAGAGAGGGTGAATCAGTAGAATTGGGCTGTAAAATATTAGTAAAAACTGCAAACTGAGGACAGGTGAAAAAACAAGCAGTTGTCTCTATGTATAAACTGATGTATTTCATTTTTTCAATTTCTAATTTTTTTATGCCTGTGAAAACAAATGCAATGAACAGAAGTTAACAACCAAGGGGAAAAAAAAAAGAGTATAGGAGATAGCAAACATATGTATGTCTCCTAATCAAACAGTCTCCGGAAGCTTGATTTAATAAACCAGGGACTCATAGGCAGTGTTTCCACCTCCATGGGGCAGAATAGCAATTAGCTCTAATTGGTTCAAGTCCCCGTCCCAGGAAAAAAAACACTGGTTGCCGATTCAATGCTAATTAAACTAATAGATTTCCTTGGAGAAGACAATAGCCAGGTAAGGCAAGCGATGGGGCACCTCACAAACTTGGGGGAATAAAAGTGTTCTTCACAAGCCCCAAGTGCTGGCACAAAAGCAGAACCATATCTGGCTAGCAATGCAGAATCGAGGTGCCAGGGCTACAGATTTATTTGACCAACACTTGTTACTCAAGGCCAGCCAGACATGTACTTTGCCTGACCAGATACTTTTTTTCCCTTGAGCCATCCTTAGGTTCATTCCTCTGAAGTGAATGCTGTACGAGGATCATGCATCTCACAGATAAACCTTTGTCCTTCTTCCCATCCTCCATCCTTTGCGAATTACCTAGTTCTAATCACAACCTTACTGAATACATTTGATTATACACAATTATTTGGGTATTGCTTATGTGAATAATTTCCAAATTATTTCAAATTGCAAATGCTACTCGTTCCATAGCACAGGCAGTGAATTTTAACCAGACCACCACAAACTTCAATATCATTTGTTACTGCTTCTGCTGTACTGTCAAATGCAACATCCATATCAGAAACCAGAAACAGAATCATCTCATTCAAACTCAACACTTCATCTCGAGTCCTGAATGCACATCCTGCCATCCTATAGCCAATTCACTGAGAGTGAAGATTTGAAAATTCAGTCTAAAAATGTCATCTCTCATACAAGCTAAACTTTCCTATTTGTATACAGATTAGTAAAAATATTCCCTTCCATCAGTATGGAAAGTAGAGACAGTGAATTTTTATCATTTTTTCCTCAGCATTTTCAGAAAATAAGGCCACCTCTATATTGTGGGCTGGGGGAGGTGGGGGGAAGAAATGAAGCTATGCTAAAATACAGAACATTAAGGAGTTTTAGTACTCTAGCTTTGAAAAGATATTTTCCAAATACTTTTTCCCAGCCTTCTATAAGAATGCAAAGGAAAGCTTGTCAACTAGCTTCATGCAGATATTCATGTCAGGAAACTTGTGCACTTGGCTTGCAGTCCCTATGAATAGTTAGCAAGATTTGCCACTACTTCATACTTCCTGTATGAATACCAGCAAGAACTTTCCAACAACATACAGCATACTGTTCCAACTCTGCAATCTGATTTACCTTCCTGTTAAGATTTTGTTGCCTTTATACCTGTGCGGAATCTTGCCCACTATTTTTCTGTATCTGCTTTACTTTATCCCCTTCTATCAGAGGAATTTTCTGGTAAAACTAGAAAGTCATATACTTTCAAGCATTTTTCTCTGAAGACACAAAGTCTAGTGATCAGCAGCGATAGCCAGGTATTAATTCTTTCTACCTCACTGCTCCACAAAGCACAGTTTTGTCCTTATTTACCTCATAGAAGTTGGACAGACAGATCTGGGTGTTTGAAACACAGAGCTTAAAAAAGAAGTATTAGATATACACCTAAATCACACAAAAATTAAACAAGCAAATCAATGCATGCCAACAGACTAAATTTGTAATTCTCAAGCAATAAAGAAAATCTCTCTTCAACTTTAATGAAAGTTTGCTTGCATAAGACTTGCAGGATCATGCATGGAAGACTATAATTAAGGCCTACTGAGAATCTATACAGTGATTGAATTCCTAACTAAATATTCAATCACCCATTTGTCCCTGTGCTGCAGAAACTCTTCTCCTCAATGAAATCTTTTTCCTTCTAGGATTGGAGGACTTGGAAAAGTCCTTGGTATTGCATATGGAAATCAAACTTTCCTTTCCCTCTCTTTTTTTTTTTTTTTACCTCATTAAAGCTTTAGATTTCAGTAAAGACACAGAAGTTTTCTGTGAAGCTGCATATTAAGTATGTCTTCAGAGTAGAAAAGAGGGAGTAAAGTCTTATACAGGCTCAGAAGATGAAGGAAGGCCAGAACAATCATCTATACTAACTTCTGATGAGGTTCAGAGGTCTCAAAAATACATCCCATCTTTTATCAGAGGACAAATGTGGCTGTGAAGCCTGAAGAAAAACAAACAA
>VYZV01014130.1:0-36482 GCA_013401275.1 Pandion haliaetus | reverse complement strand
ACAATTCAGATGCTTTATCTGTTTGTTAGTGAATATCACAGGCTTTGCACTGTTTTTATTGTTGCTTCTGAGAAATCAGGGAGCTGGACTGTTGACTTAAGTCAGGAGGACTGACTGGTTTATGACCAGCGTCCCTATTGGAACTATCAAATAGCAATGGGTTTGTTTTGTAATGCAAAGCCATGTGGTTATTGTGTAAGAGAAATTAGGTGAAATGGGGCCCTGTATTAATAAAGCAGAAGAGTATAATTCAGTTACTTCATTTTGACTACCTTGTGTGTTGAATTGGTTTTTAGTGGATTCTAGCACAAGCCTAAGTCATATATCAGTTAGCAGATTGGTTAGAGCTGACTCGGGCATTTAAAATTAACTCGGTTTGTCAATCAGAGATAAATGCCATTGGAATGAAATTCAAGGAAATCTTAGAAGAGGGGAAATTCAGACACAAGATGACACCGGGACCTTGTATAACAGCAACATCACAAAGACCTTCTTTCTGTCACGTGTAGAGAAGAAATAATGGTTATGAGGGTGTGTATGGGTGGACTCCTAGCGCCTATTCTGGAGTGACGTATGTGCTTAAGTAGCACTTCTAATTTCTGTGATAAAAAGTTTTTCCTGTGTGATACCAATGCATCCAGTGCCATGTTAATCTTCCAGGCTGACTGCAGGCTCAGGGGAGCGCTGTATCATCTCTTACCCTTGGGTCACATACTGAAAACTTGTTTATTGTCACAGCTGCTAGAGCTAAAAATTTACTTCGGCTGTAACTCAGGGTTGGATTCCCTTTGGCCTCCAGAGCCTGGACATTTCAAGACTTGGGCGTTTCTGCCTCTATCAGGCCGTAGGAAATTCTGATCCTCCAATCTCAGGTCTGTATCTTCATATCTACATCAGCTCAAATCTGAGGCAGACTCCACACCTTTTGCTGTGTCAGACTGCATTTATTTTCCAGGGCTAAGCTTTCATTCCTAAAAAAGGAGATCAAATTAGAGCCCATGAAAGTCTTCCTCTTAACTCTTTCCTTCTCACGACTGCTCCTAGGCTTCCTTGCTGGTGGTCTCAGTTCCCTCAGAAAGCAAATTCCCAGCAGTGGTGTGGCGGGGTCAGTGTCCCTTCCATAAAAATAAGCAAATAAGGTAATTACTTTTTAGCAGTGTGCTGGTTCTAGGCAAATGCTTGCCAGACTACTGCAAATAAGTTAGTATTGACCAAGAGTAATTACCTCCTGAGAGATGTTCAGTGTGGCAGGCTGCTCATATATCTGAAATCACCCTTGCATTCCCTGGAGAGCATACAACAATTGCTAAGACCCAAGAAATGAATTATTATTATTATCTCAGCCATCCCTTCCTGAAGGCCTCAGACGTCCTGGGGTGGGTGAATTGACACTTTTGGCTCTGAAATCATTGTAGTTTAGCAATGGCCTAACAACACCAGGTCTCGGAGATGTGTGATATGAAATCAGGCTCTGTTAATGCCCAGCACTACATGAGCTGAAGGAAACCATGAAAGCTCTGGAGCAGGTAAACCCACATGCTGAAGTTGCTGATACTCTTTGAGAGAGGACCCATGACATAAATTTGCAATCAGTTCCAAAATACTTATTATCATTAATTTTCTTAATTTGATGTATATTTTATGGCCATTTTAGTGCCAATTTTTAATGTTTGCTGAATTCTTAATCTCAATGACTTTTGTAACAAAATTTTAGTTTACTTAATGCCATGTGAGAAAAATGTTTTTTTACTGTCCTATGAGGCAAACAAAATAACAGCTCAAAGGATGCTTTCTCTAGATCATTTGTTGCTCAGTATATTTTTGTTCATCCCCTTTTATTCATAAACTTGCTAAATATAATTTCATCATATAAATTCTTTTTACTATTAATTTTCCTTGGCTTTTGAGAATTCTTTTAACTTTGAGTTCTTCAAGTTCTTTTACCTAATATAGAAGTACCGTGGCTTTCTGTCTGTGTTGTTCTGCAAACTGACACCATTGGTGAGCTCTAGGAAAGCCATTTCTTTTTTAAATATACCAATAATTTGAATAAAGGAGACATAAAATGTGTATGCAGCTTATCTAATCATTAGGTGATGAAGCAAAGTGGACAACAATATAAAAGAATATCTCTGGGTGCAAATTATCAGATGGAAAGTGGTGTAGCACAGAAATGACCTCAGATCAACTTTAATCTGTCATCTGATTTGAACTGGGAACAGAATGCATTAACCAACCAAAGACAAATTCAAACTTTTATTCAATACTGTGACTCTGTTTTAAATAACTCTGTAAAGACTGATGGATTCATTCAGATGTACTATTTGTCTTTGGGGCTTCTATCAATGAATCAATGCCCTTTATTTGACTGGCTGACACATATTTAATTTGGTGTAATATATGATACATGGAAAATGCCTTTCAGCTCGAAACATTAATGGCTGATAGTTACCATCATTCAAGTTCTGCCTGTTACAATTCAGGTTTTTTCTGTACTCATCAGGTTTACTAATAATGATTAAAGATTTTCTTAGTTACATTGTCTTTGAGAGCATTGATGATTAAATTACTACGGGCAAGTTGTAGTATGAAACAGTTCACTTCTGTCGATCATTGATCTTCCTTTCCATATTATCTGCCAGTTAGACCTAAGCAGAAGTACAGAAGAGCAAGGTTATTCAACACATTTGAATGAGTTATTGATGAGTAGACATCAGTTAACCTAATAAAATATATATTTTAAAACTGGTAATCAAGGGGATGATATTTCATGCTTATGAGAAGATTGGCATTACATTGGAAATTAGATACTCGCAATTAAAACGAGTAATGTATTACATTGTAATATATAGTACAATGGTAGTATATGGGTTTCAGGTAATTAAAATTTACACTTCATTTGCAGTTTAAAGTTTTGTTGTGAATTCTCTATATAGTTACATTGAAATCCTGCCTTCTTGTATGGTTTTTGGGGGAAGAAATACTACTGTTACTTAAATATAAAGACCTGAAAAATAAAATTAGTACATAAGAAAAAAACCAAAATGTTGAGCATGGTACACACAACTGATCGGGAGTTTTATTTCAGCACTGCATGCCCTTGGTGAGTGTTTCCTGGCTTAGATGATAGGCACATGACTAGACCAAGCTGTCTCGGTTTCAGTTCCCAGCTCTGTCACTCACTTGCTGACTGACCTTGGACCTTGGCAGGCCGCTACTGTGCTGCATGCTTTAGTGTCCGCATTGTAAGAATGAGCTTAACAATACTAACCTTCTCCTTAAAATGTATTGAAGATCAAACGTATTCTTACGAACAAGGATAAGCAATGGTTGGTCTTTGCACCTCTATTTAAAAAGAGGCTACACCTATTCAGCCTCACCTGAGAAGAATTTTCTGATTGGTCATGGATACAGAAACTAGTTCTTTCTGTTCCAGGCTGTGACAGAAGGTGTAACTTCAGGAAATCACTTTGTCTTGCTTCTGTTTCTTCTCTTCCCATCTGTCAAATAGGGATCATCACCTTCTTTTTAAAGTGGTTTTGAACCTATAGGAAAAGAAAAAGCTATACAAGAGATACAATTTACTTGTGCAATGTTTTAAATTTTGTGCCCTAATTGGCCTAAGTATACCAATGTTTGAGGAGGCCTCATTAAAGGTTTCAGTTGTAAAGGAGTAATTGGGATACAAATATGAATTCTTAATGTGTAAATGAACTTCTGTCATACACCATTTTTCCCCTACTTTTTTGCCACTTTGTGACAATAAGTTTCAAAATCCTCCATCACTCATGCTTCTTCTAATCTATTGTTAATACTTATAGTTCAGTAGTTTCAGAGTGAGAAGTGTGGCTTTCTGATTAATGGTTTCTGTCCAGTTTCATGTCTTAAAAAACTATCTTATTTTTGTAAATATGCTTTCTGGCAAAATTGAATAATAAATCAGAGTAATTTCAGAATTGCTTACCTTAAGTAATAATGTACTTAATGCATTTGAATAGCCTCTTTCGTATTTCCTTATAGGTATTTGAACACTGTGCACATGATTGAAACGTATATGAAAAATTTTAATGTATTATATTCTTAAATGTAGTGTTTTTATATTAAATATAATGCCCATATTACACCTTTATAGAATATAATGCATTTAAATAATGTGTATTTGTCCATATATTTACTTATTGAATTATATTAAAAAATAAAAGAGCCCTAACCAAGCATACTTTAGATTTTTGTGATGGAAATAGGTAAAAATTAGTAAACATACCTGTGTATTACTACTATAGGCATACATTCGTGGCAATTATTTTGCAGTCTTTGTTCCCTCTATTTAAATTGACTGTAATTTAACAGAGTGAGCTCTTAAGTCATAGTACCAGGACATGGGTGCATTCTGTGAGTGACTGTATTTATCAGACAAGTGTATCTTCTGGCTGAGGGTGTAGAAATATTCTCTTTGCCTTGAGTAGATCTTCAAGCTTGAATTTAGAAATTCGCTCAGGCGTCTTTCTAGGAATTCATCAGATCTTACTAAATTGTGAAGTAGAATATATGATGATGTCTTAATTTTCTGTCATAGTTGTCTGGTTCCTTGATCTTGTGTGTGTGTCTGGGTCTATCATGTAAGGCTGAACACAAATCAGTCTGTTTTCAGAGTATTCATCTTTTGAGTAGCTAAGTGCTAGGCTACTCCTTGCATTAACTGTTGACTTGCATACTTCAGCTGCAGTACTGACCTTGACTACATACTTCATATTATATGTAGATATTTCAGGTATTTTTTAAACCCATGGAATCATGTCTGGCTTAATGCTTGCTCCTTGCAACATGTTTAGAAATGTGTTAATTGCTGATATTCTAGAACATGCAAAAAAGTACAAGTAAAGTGTGAGCTGTAGAGCTTATGTGGATCTTTTTTCCACATTTTGCCTAGGGATAAGAGTAGAAATTAATTGAGGTGCAAGGGTATGTGTTTCCTTCACATGCAATGAAGTAGTCCCAACCTTAAATTATTCTTACTTTAGTTTTCTTTTATCTGCAGTCCTGCACACAGTTTGTCACAGCACCGTACGCTCGGGTGGAAGAGCGCTGCTTTAGCAGCAAGCATGACCTTTACATGGAAGAGGAAAAATGGCTCACCAAGATAATATAGAATAGCAAAATGAATCTGAAGTATTTGTAATTAAAAAAGAAGGTATTTTGTAGACTAGAAGGGAAAGTTTTATTACAAATGAGAAGAAAAGCTGCAGATAGTGATAAAATTGGGGTAAAATAACGACCAAGCTCAAAAACAGGTTTTCAGAAAAATAACAATAATAATAACAACAATAACTTAACTTCCCTGCTGGGTCAGAGCAATATTCCCAGCATTCTGCCTCTGATGGTGGCAGTAGGAGATGTCAGTTAGGGACAGTAGGCAAGCCCAGCCACCCTCTGCTGCCCGTCATCTCCCCAGCATCCACATCTGTTGGATTAGCGATATTAAAGAGAATAGGCAGGGAGATGTAGATATATATATCTATCTATATATATAGATATATTTGACCTGTTATTTATTAATTTGAACCTATTGAAAAGGTTTGCCTCCACAGGCTCCTGTAGCAACAAATTCTAGTTCATGACCCCAGATGTAAAGTTCTTATGGGCAAGAAAGTGTATGTTAAAAACATGGGTATATGATCTCTGCTGTCTGATCCTGGTGGCATAACACCTAGAAGAAGAACCTCAGTCAGGTTTTTTTGGACACAAATGAAATGGAAATATTAAAGGGAGTGTCAACCTGCAGGGACAAAGTTGTTTGGAATTGGGGAATAAGTGGATTCAGAAAAATGAAGAATAAAGTCCTGGCACAAGTTAGTGATGCAAAGGTAGAATGGATGTTCAAAAGTTTTCTGCCAAACACTGAATAAGGGCATGCTCAGCTGTAGACATTCAATGAGTTTGCCTGTATTTTGGAATAAACCTCAGTATGTGCTTTGTGAAGACCAAGTCACATGCTTCTGTCTGTCTTTGGTCAGCTATGGCTTTTAAAAGTGTGTGGCTAACTCAAGATAATAAAAGATAGAGAGACCGTTGGGTAAAGGAAGGGTCTGGCTTTTGGGATTTTGCTTTCTGTAGGAAGATTTTGAAATGCCAACTTTTTTAATGAATGGAGCTGCAACTTTTCATCTCCATCTAATATAATTAACTCTTTGAGAAAATAGTGCCCCCCTTGATCATTGATTACATGACCAATCTCGAAACAACTATTTCATTGATGTATAGGAAGAAAGCAGATTGCCCAGAATTAGTCTTAGGTTTCACTCAGCTCTGTATGTTGGTTTAAAAGAGAATTCTTAGGAAGGCGAGGTTCACAGCATGCACCTCTTTTGTCATGTTGCAAAAGTAAATAATCCTTATTGTACAGCTCAGCCTTCTACCATGAGTAAACTGTAGGGCATTCCTGCTTTAATCCTTGATTTGTCATTACTAGCCTTTTCATGGTAGTCTGTGTAGTTTAATTCTTTGTTGTTACCGTTTTTTTAAGTTGTTGACACTTTTGAGGCATGTAATTTTTGTAAAATGGGATGATGCATGTCAGCTAATTAGGCTAGCAATACCCGTATGAATTAAAACGGAGAACAAAGGGAGTGTAGCTGGAGACTCCTTCCATTGCTGTTAACAGGCTTTGAGGAAAACAGATGTTCATTTGAAGATTTTTTTTTTTTAAGAAAAATACAAATGTTTTGAATTTAGCTTTAAAGCGGGGATAATACTTGACCAAATTAATATGAAGTGATAAAGAAGAAATTTATCTTCTGAAATAAAGGCAATAATTTCATTATGTTCAAGTGCATCTCCCTACACTAGTAAAGCACTTAGATAATTTGTTCTAATTGCCATTCCTTCTTATACCCAGTCCCTAGAGTTAAGAAATGTGGATTTTTATTTTTTTTTTAAATGTTTCCTTATGAATTCATGCGCTCTCTGGCAAAATCTTGAAATAAGAAAAATGAAGCCAACAGTGGTGGATAACCTTCTCACTTTTTGCAGATGAAAACATTTCAGGATTAGGACCTTACTGCTTCCAGCTGTGTTTCAGTTGTAACTACTTGTCTGCCAATGTTTAACTCATTGCTCTGTAAAATGCTTTTAGATACCTTAAGTAGGACTGGCTGTAGGGAAAAGAAAAACTTCCATATCTCTAGTCTCTGTCTAAATAATGGACAAAAGATTTACTCTATTGAGCTATTTCTAAGTGCTGCGCTGTAGTAAAGATGAGGTACGGAGGTACGATTATATGCTGTAGTAATTAAATGGAGTTAAGTGCTTTCTTCTATTCCACTTGTTACTTCTGTGTAAAATTCTTCTGAAAATATATCAAGTTGATGGTATCCAGTGCAGAGGCTGTCTAGAGCCCTTCTTCCTTCCAAATGTACAAGCCTATTCATCATTTTAGCTTTTTGTAGGATAAATGCAGTTGTAAAGGGACTGATCATTCACTGAAGTACTGGGATGGATTAGTTTATTGTAAGGACACAATAATGGGGTTCTCCATCAATAAGGGGCATTGTTTGGGAGTTTACAGCAGCAATGAAACAAAAAGGCACAATATTTTTCAGGTTGTAAACCTCCTTATTGCTGTTTCTACATTTCAGTGGCAGGCTCTGCACTGAACAGTGTAAAAAGAACCACTTAGGTGATTTTTGCATCCCAAGTCTCATGAAAAATTGTAAACCTCTTTGCTCAAATGTAGGAGAGAATTCAATACTCAAAATGCAGCTTTTATATTGTGTAGTCTTGTCAACGCATTTCAAATCTGGATTTGCAACACTGATGCAGTGTGGTATGGGTTCAGTTCAGCTAGCTATAAATGGGCTGTCTGGGGTGCAGGTAGTTGTCAGCACTGGTTTCAGCTGGGCCTGCAAAATGATCAGCCAGTTTTAGGTAAGGGATGTGTATTAAAAAAAAAAATAAAAATCACAGAATATCATGTATGTGTATAAAAATACATATATACACCATACGTATGGTGGTATTTTAGGTGAGGATCAATGCTTCCTGCTTGATTAGCTCTTCTTTTGGAAGAATGTTTGATGTCAGCAGCCTCACAGTGACCATATTCTAGTTTTCCAAACAAAGCTTTTTCCTTGGTGATAGGTTTCTGCTCCAGAATGGAAGTTTTAGTCTGGAAGGATGTGAGGATAAATGCTGTTCAAAAGCCACAGGAACTCATGGGCAGACACAAGCCTGTTTCTCAAACTGTCATTATTAGCTTTATTCCCTCCATTCCAGGAAAATTAGAGGGCCGCACAGCAAGTTGCCCAAGGCTATTTGCTTGATCAGTGGCAGAGTCAAAGAATCAGCTCTCAGCTGTTTCATCTTACTCCAATGCAGTAACTGCTAGATTGCCTTGCCTTGTCAAAGAAACCCTTGCTAATTATATTACAGCTCTTGGCAGACTTCAAGGATTTGACAACAAGGATTTGTTGACTCTTTCCTAGAAGTGGTTACCATGGCTTTCAGTGGGTTTGTTTCTTTTCCTGACAGGTCATGAAAGCTGCTAGTAAGATACTATTCTGCAGTCACCAATGTGTTCTGTTGTTGATGCTGATAACTGAATAATCATCTCCATTATAACTATCCTCTTAAAAACTATCCTGTTCCCAGGACACTCTTGTCAATGGAATTCTACATTTTCCTGCTGGAAAGTAAAGAAAACATAGGTGGGAGTGAAAGATATGGAAATCTAGAAAACATTAAATACCTCAGTCATTTCGGATCATTTAAGATTGAAGTTTATGCACTGGGGAAAACTCCAGTAGTTAAAGACTATGCTTTCCTGCAGGCTCTGCACAGGCATAGGAACTTTTATGGTATTTAACTGTGACAGGGCACTGTCTTACTGTGCAATATATGTGTGGGTGTTTTCATTACGGAAACTCACTCGTGTATGTTAGTTTTTCGCTTTATTGCAAGGCTTATGGTTTCATGGAGTTCACTCAAAGACTGAAATCAATAAATGGGGAAAATAGTAAATATAGTTCAGTTTTTGCAATGTAAAATTATCAGGGGGATTCAGCCCTTTACTCCAGCAAAATATAATGTGTGGGTCCTTGCTTTTAACATCAATTATTTGTTTGATGCACACTGAGCTTTAGAGAGACTGCCTTTGATGTTCAGTGGTAGCTGTGTCTAGTGTGACCCTTGATGCTTCTTCATGGCTGGAGAAAAAGTCAGTTGTGAAAACATGGACAAAATCCCATTTAAGCTTATTACGTCTCTATTGAATTTTATGTTGTCCTTCTGCATATTGTCTTATAAGAACAAAAATGTAAGAAGGCTGAACATAGTAGCATTTCTTTCTCCTTTTTGTGAACTCTTGACTCTTTCACCTTGGTTTAGTCTCCTCTTTGCACTCAGCTACCCAGCAGCAGCTTTATGAGGCTTCATCAATTGATATTAATAAACTCCCTTGAAAGGTTGGGGGACATCGCAGATTTTAAGAATTGATTTTGTATCCTTGAAGTAAATTTGCATTTTGCATTGACTTCAGTAGATGAATATTCCTAGCTGAAGACAGCAATGTTTGTGACATGGCATAAAGCGCTACATGAGGAAATGGAAAGTAGTTTCCATCCATCGACCTTGCTATTAGATTAATATTTTTAAATGAAGCTATAAATTAAACATTTACCAGTATTAAAGCTTTCTGGGTAATAAATCTGTGTTGAAACATGTTGAACAATGCTGACATTGGTGCCATATGTTGTACAAACACAGCATTACAAATAGTTGCAATTTCAGCCTTGTAATGAGGTAGCCACACGCAGCAAAAGCCCTCCCACCTCTCCCTGCCAATACTCATTCCATTTTGATATGTCCTTGTAAAAATAATTTTGTCATGATAAAGACCAAAATGAAAACTTCCAAAGCTCAGTGTGAGTGGCTATCCTTTTAATTCCAAAGGATACGTAGTTTTAGTGAAGGTACATGTAATTGCTTCCCATCCTTTCAGACAACAGTGGGGGAAATAAAATTAGCTGCAAATAACACATCCAGAGAAGCTGAATGGAAAAAAAAGATATTAAGCAGTTTCATGGCATTTAATTTATATCACAGATTTGTAGCAGAAAAGCAGAAACCAGCCAGTGGACAACAGGATATTAATTCTCTTTGAAATTTAAAGGTTGACAGCCCTATCTCACAGCATTCACGAGCTGTATTTTGGAATGTTGAAAATAGAAAATAAACTTCATAGCTTCAGATGTGGACATCTTTAGGAGCTCAGTCAGACACTGTCTGAGTCGGTCAGGAGCAAGACATTGGATGAGGAGCTGTCGAGTTCTTAAAACCTCTCTGCAGTTTTTTTGACCTGGTGGTTCACTTGAGTTTACTGGTATTTGTAAGCTTTTATGTGTAGTGCCCGTCACTGCAAAGGTTGGGTTACAGGAGAATTTAACTAAAGATTTTTTTAATAGCCAATTTATTATCCTCAGGCTTGAAATGATATATTTTTTTAAATGCACATTTCATCTTTATAGATTTTTTCCTTCCTCCTAGGTTGGGTTAAGGTTGTGGCAATGTAGTAAAATTGTTTTGATGCCACAGCTGCCTCAGTCACAAGCAGTGATGTGGAAACTGACTGGCTCCATTGTTCAGGGTGTACTTTAATGAGGAATTAGTCCGCAGCCAGCCCTACAGACTGTGAATTTGGATATTTGTTTGGATGGAACTTCACCATGGAGAACTCTATCTATATATATACTATGTATACTCTTAGGTAGCTGTATACAATGGATATCAATGGGACGGAAAGGAGATCATCTGCACTGGCATGTCCATATGGCATTTCCTACAAATGTTAAGACTTCAGACACAGATATGTTGGCTAAGTTCCAGTGAGGAGCCCTTCAGTCCTAGCACTATTCCTTCTAGCACTGATTTGAGTTTGTTTTTATCGGACTTCTCTCTTCAGCAATTGTTCAGTTGTAGGGAGGTCTTCTGGAATACAAGAGCTCCAGAGAATATTAATTCTTCTGCCACAGGAATGAGTTGTTAAACTGATCTTTATAAATACTCCTGTCCCAGAGAGGGGGCCTGTCACAGTGTCCTGTGGTGCTGCAGCAGCCAGTTACACCTGGGCTGGCCCATGCGTTCACCAGTAAGGACTGAAGTACAGTGCGGACATACTAGAGCAAGGGAGGTAGCCTGAATATTGCATGGCATGGCATGGCATAGCTGAGACATCTAAAAGGGTGATATGGACTAAATGTCCTCATAAGGGGGGTTCCACATCCAAGGCAAAGCTCTCTGCTCCTGTGTCCTCAACATTTTTAATCTGACACTTGAAAAATGGCAGCTCAGGAGTTGGTGTGGTCCCATCACCAAGCAAGCTCAGGGCACAGAGGTGGATATCCAGTGAGTTCTGGGAGTGGGTTGCAGAACAAACAGCACACCCATTAGGGAATAGTTAAGATCCACAAGGAAACACTCTTTTCCTTTATTGTATGGAATTATTTTCATCTTCCTTTGTGAGATACAGGAACATACAAGTTTTTGATAGAGTAGCAGACTGCCTATGGTCTGTGCAGGTGATATTTTTACCTTGGGAAATAGCAGTAGGAATATGTGACTAGTGGCATGAAGCAATTTTAAATACAGCCTGAATAATGAACTGAAACAAACACCCCCCTGCAAACCAAAAGGAAATGAAAAGAGGATGCATAATAAAAACAGCAAAAATTCAGAGAAAGGTGAGGCCACCTATAAAATACCATCCCAAGAGACAAAGAGGCTCATTGCAGCTGTGAACTGTCTAGAGAAATTTGGCTAATCTACCTGCTTAATGCATCTAATCTGAGCCCAGTGCAGGGCACAAATATCAGGTGGACACGAGATATGAATCTCAACAAAGTATTTGAAAATCTGAAGGATTTAAAGACACCCCCGTTACCTTTCCTTGTTTGTGTCAGTTAGTTTAGACATGTTTACTCAGATGCAGAGAGTATCTGCAGTGAGGATATACTAACTTCACTTGGATACATACAATAAATGTCTTCATATACATTTTAAGGTTTTCCATCCTCAGTTTGGGAACCAGGATTGGGGTAAGAGCTCTACCAGAGAACTGATTTTTTGTGAGAAAAAGACAAAAAAGTACATGCATTGAAAAGGCAATAAATACTTCCACAGCAACATGCTGTTATGTAGGTTTGGGATGTCCTCAGGTAGAGATAAGTACAGAGCTTAGTAACTGTTGGCTTTTATTGAAAGTGAGTCTCTGATAAATGTTTTCCTATTGCTCTTTCTGAACAGCTCATGCCATGTTTATTACAGTCATAGTGGGGTGAAAAGGTTACATGTATTCTGTTATGCAACTGATTTTGCATAGACTGGACTGTATTTGAGTGCGTGAAAAAGCGTGTGTGTTTGTGTGTTTACATTTATATTTGAAGCTTACCTAGGATATAACCTTTTCTCAAAACAAAACATTCCTAAAATGACATTTGTTTCTTCATATTAATTGGTAAGAAACTTGTGTATAACATGATGCCAGATGCTCGCTACCATCACAAATCACTCCTGAAGAAAAAAAATACAGGCATAATTATCTAAGGAAATAATGAAGCTAGAAGTTTGGGGGAGTAATTTGTCAGGTAAATTAATCTCAACATGAACTGGATGAGCATGGGATGACACCTTATTTGTCAGAAAGCTCTTACCTATTGAGGAGGACAACTGCTTCATTGCTCTGTTTTTCTTTGCTTCTCTTCCTGGCTTTCCCTTATGCTCTTCCTTACCCAAAACACCCCTTTTGATGTAGACAGCAAAACTCTGAACATCCAAGGTGACAGGTATGAAAAACTCTGGAACTTGGTGAAATAAATACTGATGAAGAAGGAAACCTAGACCCTCATAGCATTACAAAGACTCTATATTGCTTCTATTTTCTTATTCTTGCTGAAATATTACTCATTAGTAGATTTTTAAAAACACCAAACCTCACCTAAAAACAGTTCACAGCTTTATTTGAGGCTCAACATGCCATTGACTATATGAGAGGGGAATTCTTGATCTGGAGCCTGAAACTGTCAGATACAGAATCAGCTCAGATTGAATCAAAACATTTCTTCTGTCTGTGGTGGTGTTTTGGTCTTTGTTTGTTTTAAGAAAAAGATTCATCCAAATAAACAACTGTGTTTTGCCCAAAATAAAATGTTTTCATTTAAGGCAATTATACCCTTATCTTTAACATTTTAAACAGTAAAGCCCCCATGATTTTTAAAATACTAAACAATCAAAAGGAAGTGAGACTATGTGATGATAGCATGTGTAATTCGTCAGTCTAGAAATTTGAACTTGTTGACCTGTTTTAGCCAGATTTGATGTGAAAGTAGAAACCTCAGAGTTGTTACTTTCCAACATACCTCATGGGAGGGAGGGAGGAGGGAGCAGGGGCATAGCAGTGTTGCTAGACCCAGCCCATCACTTCCAAAGTTGTGTAAGTTAAAAAAATATTATTTGCCTTTTAGAATAAATGAACAAATCAATCCAGTGATGAGGCTATGGAAACATAACACGCTTCCTCTAAATAGAGCACCGAATAAGATTAATCAAAATCTTCATCTTGCATGAATAAAATTATGTTGGCTTAAAAATGTAAATTGTTCACTTGTGACAACCTCCTGGTTTCCAGGAATTCAGACTCTGGGAATAACATCAACACGTCAGTTAAGCTGCTCAGGCTTATTGGAGTTTTAAGTGACTTCCTGTTATTATTTACCTCTTATGTAAGTTATTATGTAAATAGAAAAAGGTTATTTTAATATACTCATGAAGTATGCCGTTCATGTCCGTGCATGCATGCGCACACACATGCAAGCCATGTTCTTTAGCCCAGCTTCCCTGAACACTGGTTTCAGCAAGTGCTGTGGGAGGGTGTTGCTGCCTGTAAGATCTTGCTAGGGTTTTTTCCCACTGTTATGCTGTGGCTTCTTAGTGTATAATTTCATGCCATTCTATCTCAATCAATTTCTTTCAAGCAAGGCAAAGGTTGCCCATGTTGAGTTCCGAATTGTGGATACTGCTGTTGCTCTGCTTGTAAACAGCAATCACGTTTTCCTCTCATTTCCCTAATGATAGAATGAATGTGTGTGTATGTACATGCCTTTGCAAGGAGAAAGATGTGGATTTGAAATAAATGAGGCTGGGATGAGTATTTAGATCTGAGGGTTCAAATATTTTGTAATTAAAAAGGGTATATACACCATTTCTCACTTTCCCCAAACCTCAGAAATCATTGGAGCAAGTCTTAGGAAAGAGTGGCAGGCAGGAATGGTGCATGGAGAGAGGGGTACAGCACCGGTTCTTTTGGAGATTGCCCGGAATAGGAGATTTTTGCAAAATAGAAAAATGTAATTTGGGGAAATAAGAGTATAATGGAAGGTATTTTGTATTATATGGTACCCATTACTGGAAACAGTGTTTCCAATTTTTCTTTTTAACTTCCATAAATATATTTGTTAAGACCAAATGGTAGCATTAAACAACAACTAGAGCAAAATGATGCATGCAGTTATATTTATAGGGTGTTTATTACCTGTTAAATAAATATAATATTGATGGTAAGAAATTCTAAATTACTAATGTCACGAGTCAGAATGTGGGTGTAACTTCTTTTGATAGCCTGTAGACAGTCATCCCTGAGAAGAATGAAAGGCAGTAGTGACCAAACCTCACAGCACTAATAGAAATAAGGAACTAAATATTTGGATAAGATTGTTCCTTTAAAAAACGTGAGGCAGGGCAGAATCAGTATTGGGAAAAGAGACTAAAAGTTTTCAGAATGATATTGTTAATTAGTAGGACTTCGAGCTCTGGTAGAATGAGGATGGGAAGGAGGACAGAATCAACTTTAAAAAAAATGGGATAAAGCTGTTGCAAAAGAAAAATACTTGGGATGAACTCACGTGGGGATCCAAATATTTTGAAACTTAAAAGGATTTCTTTTCTTTTGAGGTTCACTCAAAACAGTTTCCAGCGCATTATAAAACCACATTGCTAATTGTTTTTCCTACAGTGAATGACAGTCAAACAGACTTTTAAATACTCCTTCCAATTACTGCCACAACCCTGTTTTTATTGCATCAGTACAATGAAACAGTTTTTACTGCAGCTTGCTATGGTGTAGCAAATAATGTATGCTGCATTTTCTGCTTTACTGTATTCTACTATTGAGAGACCGTGGGTCATTTACTGAAATAATGTTTCAGATAAGCTGAGAAGATGCCTCCAGATAAGTCAGTGACTTTTGGAGGCATGGTCCTGCAATGGCTGTAGGATGTTACCAGTAAAGCCAATCTACCTGCTGTCACCTGGGGATAAGGGGGAAAAGGATTAGCACATCATTATGTACTCACTCTGCTCTTCCCTCCTGTGAAGGCATGAGTATTCCAGGCACAATGTAGTTCTGACTGTAAGCCTTTACAGCTTCTGTCCTTGAACTAGCTCTCTTTGAAGTGGAGCTTTCCCATTATAAATGTTTTGGAAAATTGCTGGCCTGGCATTCCCAGGGGAGTTCCCCTTGGTGTGTTGGGTTAGTGCTGCAGGGAGCAGGGACCCACCGGGGCAAGCACGGTCAAAAGACATAAACCAATCCCTGTTTCAGATCTTCCTTAATGTAGTATTGTGACAATGTGATGAAGACTGCAAAAATGGAACAAAGGAATGATAGTGTAGTAAAGTAATTAAGCCTCATTTGTTTGTGTATTCCTAGGAGGAGAGCATGAAGCTATTGGTCAACAGTGAAATCTAATCATTGCTTTGTTCAAAAAATAAAGAAATCTAATATTTTCTTTTTCCTCTGCTGAGTTCAGGGCAGCCCAGGTATTGGTGTTCATGGAGCATATTGATTAGATGTTGATTTAGCTTCCGCTTTACTCTTCTGTTGGTTAGGGAGGACAAGAGCAGCTGTCAGTTCAGGCTTCCTATCTGATTTTATAATCTGTTTATTGCAAAGTCATCTGGCACTTAGCACTGGGTATTCTTTTACAGTTTTTATTGTATACTGCAAGAAATGATTCAAATACAGGATTAAATGAGATACAGAGCACTTTTGAGTGGGCGCTTTGTTAGAGAGGCTTGTGAGTTGGCGTGTAAAAGCAACCGGAGTCTCTTCTGTGCTTACCAAGAAAGGTGGGAGGGAGAAATGACCATCCTGAGACTAAAAAGGGCATGTAAGCACAGAAAATATGAAATGCCCAAGATGTTATAGGGTGCTCTAAATAGTTCTAAAAGCATCAGAAGCTGGTTCCTCGTACATATAGAACATCCTCCTTCATATTATATTAACAAGCACCATTTTTATCTGATAAAAATGTAATCCAATGGAATAACGTGCAAGATGTCATGCAAGGGATATCTGTTGTTGTCTAGTACATGTTAACATCTGTTTATCCCATATGGAAAGCTTTAGAGCAGTTATATAGAAACAATTCTGTTAACTGAACATATTTTGTTTCTCCTGACTCATTGTTTATTTTAAGAACTCCTATTTGGAGTAGCAGCTCACTCTTTCTCAAGAGCTTCTTCCCTTATTATAATTAATATTTGTCTATATTTTACTTTCATTTGGGAGCTATTCTTGTTCCTACAAAAGTTTAACTGTGATGTGCCAGAGAATGGCAGCTTCAGGTGAGAAGCAGAGAATGGACATAGTTGAGCTTCTGATCATGAATGGCGAACACCATGGGGCCATTCCAGGGGGTGGTGTGGAGGCAGACCAAGCAGGGGATGTAAGAGCCATTGCGGAAACTGAATTTGTTTACTCTGGATCACCTGTCTTGGCACCGTGCTTGGCTGTGATGGCAATAAGCATGTTATAAAACTTGGTCAGTGCTGGTAGACCTTGCTTGTGAGAAATTTTCACCCCTAACAGGGTCTTGCATTTAAAACAGCGAATAATAGAAGGATACTAGCACAGAGAGGATTTCATTCCAAGCCTGACGGTGTTTTGTGTTAGACATTTGTCTATACAAAGAGTAAACAGACAAAAAAGCCTACCCAAACTGCCAGAAAACAGGAGAGGAGCGCCCAGCAGGTCCCTTACCTGCAATGCTCTGTTCAGGTATGTGACACCCCATGTGCTGCATCTCGAACCATCTGCCATGGCATGTTTGGCTGCCTGCTGCAAGCCTCGGTCGAGGGCCACGCAGCCGACGGCAGCGGCTACTTATTCCGCAGGTGCAGGGTCATATGAGGGCAGGGCTCCTTGCAGGCTGGCTCGACTGTGCCCAGGGGACAAGCGGGTGCTGCCGCCTGCGAGGACCCTGCTTTTGCTGTCGCTGCTCTGCTGCTGAGAAGGGTGGTTCATGTTTACGGAGAGGCATTTCCTCCTTCACTCAATCCCGGATTTTTTTAAATTTTATTTGTTTTTATATCTCCATATCGAAATGTGATGCCCTTTAGCCCTCCTGTAGTAATTTTCCATGCACGCACCAGCTGAATGCTCGTCTTTATCATTTACAGATGCTTTTCCAAGCTCCTTTGCTGTACATTTTCCTTGCATGCAGGAGCAAACTCTGTAACAAGAAATTCTATGATTCCATTGAATGTCTGATGCCTTCATTTAAAAAATAATAACGAAACATATTTTCCTTTGGAAAGCCAACTTTTGTCAGCCATTGCCTCTGTTATAGCATACAGCTTCTACTTAGGTATAGATGATCCCCTTGTAATCTCTCATCATTTTGCATAAGCATTAGAAAATGCTGACCTCAAAGTGGTGACTGCTGTATTTGTAAATGGAAAAAAGATTGCTTTAATAAAAGATTTGAAAGGATTTTTTTTTGTGGAGTGTTAGTCTCAAAAAACCACCATGCTGCCAACCCTCCATAAAAATGCAAGTACTGTTCTTTCAGGCTTTGTTAATGGATAAATTAATTTGCATGATTAAAAAACGTACCTGGAACAAAATATATAAAACATTCCATGTGAAAGTTAGTTGTTCTATAATGAAGAGCCAATAGAAACTCTTTTAGCAGTTTAGCTTGTTGTTTATATTTTAATTAAGTTGCAATAAAATATCCTTTTTGTTAAGAATAATTTAAGATGTAAACAATCTTATTTCAAACCTTTAGCTGAGTAATTATGTACATTTTAATTTTAGCTCTGGGGAAGTTTTAGGACTGCTCTTTGGCAAATACTTTCTTTGCTAATTGGCTGCCTGGAAATATTATGTCAACCACAAAACAATAGAAAACTAAAGAAAACAGGAAATGCCAGCCTTTCTGAAAAAGAATTTTTTTTCATTGAGGTGAACTTGCATTGATTCTATGTGATATAAATGGTAGTTACTTAGTGTGAGTCATAGGTGGGAAGATACAGCAAAGAATGAATAGGAGAGCTGTAGTTTTGTGTGACCTGAGCAGAGGAATGAACTTGAGAAGGACATTTGTAGCAGAGGTGCACACTAGAGGGTGCTAGTATTTAGCATCATTACTAACATTTGTATTCTTTCGCTATTAGGAAATAATCAGGGGGCTCTAAAGAGTTTTCTACATAGTGTGGGACCAAACTTTGAAATTTCTGCCCAGTGTTTGCTATGTTGTTCTCATAATATGTTTGCATTTTGGAATTCAGTGACGCTTTTCAAGTAGTGTTTGTGACATTTGTTCAAGGCCTTTCCCTTTATTGGAGTGATAGACTTTGCTTGGATTTCAGTAAAACTTGAATCAGGCCTCAATAATTTTAGTGGATTACATGTGTATTTCTAATATTTGTCCCCCCAACTTCTCTTTCAAACTTTGATTTTGGTAAGGTTTGTGCCTTCTAGCTTTTGTCACACACTCTATGAAAAGCATCAGTTAGAAAAGCTGAGGGCTATGTGTTTGCCTCAGTGTTAAGAGTATGGAGGTAATGGCACAGAATTTCATCTTTGCTCACTGCCCTTCTCTGCATCTGCTCTTTCTTTTCTGATTCTTTTCCCTCCTAATTTCATCTGTGAGCTTGCTCACCTAGTCTGATGCCTTATCTCAGGACTTCATTTATCTGTTTTTAACTGCTACCTTTGAAGGCTGCACTGACCAGTTCTATAATATCAGAGGATTTTTTACGGCAACAAGTAATGTCCTTCACCGTAACAATAGTTCTGCTTTAGTTCATGCCATAGGTAGAGGAGAGAAGCTGTGGAACAAATGAACAAGTATTAACGTGCAGACCTACTTTTGGGGGATTTAACTGGTGCTGGTCTGGCCTGGGGGACAGAGCCCATCATGGGCAGCGTGGCAAAGGGGACAGACCCTGCCTGGTGCATAGCATGTGTAGGGTGACCAAAGCGTGGAAGGGGGTGCACAGAGCCCTTGTGGAGGAAGAGAAGAGATGCTTCTCATAGGCAAGGTTTGGGAGGGAAAGGGTGGCACAAGGAAGATGGGCATACATACAGAAACCCCTTGAGTGATAGTTAGGGATCATTAGGTGATGGAGGAGGGAGGACCCCAACCTTACATAGGATCCTAGAAAATTGGAAGGAAAGGGATACAGCAGATCCAGCTGAGGGATGTTTAAAGAAACCTTTTTTTGAAGGAAAGTTGGCTGATAGCCGTGGGAAGTGAAGGGTCAGTGCAGGACCTCTGATTACACAGAGCAGGGAAAGGAGAAATAGAGATCATACAGTCTGGGCGCTCTCTCTATGGGGTGTTGGAGGGTGCCTCTGCCAGAGGAGGGGCAGGTAGATGTTACAGGGGACAGTGGGGTGGGACGTGTGATGCATGACACATCTGGTCTGTGACACAGTGCGGCCTCATTTGTCCTTTATTGTGTTTTCTCTGCCTTTGTCTTGCTTCACGCCTCCCTCCATATTTCCCCATACTTGCTCTGTCCCGCTGGGTTCACCTTGTGCCTTTGGCTGTTGGTGGGTTGCTGACCTCCACTGTCTCTAGAGGAACCCTTGCTCTTGTACCTCTTTGTAAATCACGCGCACCCGTCACAGGGCAGCACAGCAGAGACTGGCCCGCAAGCCTGATGCTAAACCATCTCTCTGATCAAGCTGCGGGTGGGTGACGTAGCTGCATTTTTTCTTGCTTTCCATTTGGCCTCAGTCTAATTACTGAGCACCTTGTGTAGTGAACCATACAACTGGCCTTTTCAGTGATCTTGTAATTCAGTTACTGAATCATGCTGACCCTCCTTTTTATCCTTCTCCTGATGTATTTATAAACATGCTACACTGTGCCTGAGAGAGTAAAAGTTATAAAATAACTTGAGCTTCAAAGATGATGAGAAATTTCAATTCTCAATTATTTTCTTGTGTTCTCTGCAAAAATAAGGCTCATCTGTGATTCCACTTTCTTCTACTGCATCACGATAGTATTGCATATGATTTGAAAGGAGGGCCAAAGCTGTTTCATAGTATCCTGTTTTAAGGCAGAGCTGAACTTTAAAACGTGCTGAGTTTGTGAAGGTATAAGAAAGTGTATTATACAGGGAAGTGATATAGCAAAGCAGCACCTGTCAGTATTTAGCTTGCAGGTGTATGTGCCAGCTTTCAGTGTTGGGCGCCATGCAATGCGAGATCCATAAGCTCAGCGGCATAGGTGCTAAACCCAGAAGCACCAGATAAAATGCTTGGTTTCACAACACCAATACTTGTAGTCAGTGTTGCCTAAATATGTGACTTTTCATTGTGGGTGCTACATATAAATGTTTTTTTCCTGTTTATCAAACGTTGGGACTGTTCATTCGCAATTCCCCTCCTCTGTCTTGGTGCCTGTCGCTAATGAAGTTCATGGGCAATTGAAAAGCTCTGACTGGCAGTCTTTTCCACCTATTTATGAGGACTAATAATATAGTGCTTAAAAATCCATCTATTTTAACCAACCCAGCAGTCAAAAAGTTAGAGCTTGTCTCAATGAAGAACAGTCAGAGTGTACTTAAAATTACACTTAAGCTGTTCTCTGTCACCTATTGCTACCAAATTTGAGCTTCCAAAGGGAGCAGACTCTTTTAGGGCATTGTCAGTATTTTTCTGCGTCAGCTTGCTCCCCTGTGTAACCATTGTAAAAATACTTCTAATCTGCTTCTTCTGATATGTTTGCCCTGTTAGAAGATAAAGTGCAATTTTGTGCTGTAGTGACTAGAGGGGTGTGTGTTATAAAAATACCCAGTATTGTCAGCCTTTCACTTAAAACATAGGTTTCTAACTGCACAGAAACAAGGCAGATTAAAATAAAGACTTGGGAGTTTTTGGTGAATTGTGGAACATCACACAGGTATTCTTGTGTTTCAGAAGATCTCACAAAATAGACATGCTTGGGGTGAGGGGTAGCAAGGAATCCTCTGAAACCAGAAAACTGCTTCAATTAACAGATTTTTTTTGTAACTGCAAAATTGTATCTTTGGAAAAATGTTAACAAATGTGTAGTAAACAACTAGGAGTCCAAAATGCTCCCCTGATTCATTAACTTATGATTATTATTTTCCTTCTAAAAGTGGTTTTCCCCACCATTTGTATTTCTTTCTTCAGTCCCATTAGTACTATGTGATTAAATTGATTGTACTGTTTTTTCTTGAGCCCTGACAAAAAAAATCTCTCACCAAAGTATTCAGCAGTGCAATTTCAGGCACTTCCTTATTTTGTCTCCAATAATTGATCACAAAGTGTGTGTGGGTTTTTTATTTGGTTTTTGTTTGTTTGTTTGTTGTTTGGGTTTTTTTAAGGAAACAGAACAACTTCAAATATGTTAAAGTGAATGTACTCAAAAATGAAATGCAAAACATTATTGTACTAATGGCATCTGCTGTGGGTTGGACTCTGCAGGACAAAAATAGGAGGAAGTTGCTTACAATCCCACATCAGATGATGGTCTCTACCCTTTTATCACAGCATCCATCCTTTCTCCTATAGGCATTTGTTATTTGCACCTGCACAGTGTTTTCCCTTTTGGAGGGCAGGCACAGCAGTCTGTTCCGGCCTAGAAGACACACAATGCTGTGTTTCTAGTTCAGGTGCCAAGAGCTGCATGTACTTATTGCTCCTGAGCAGTGCCATGATTTTCCTTATCTGCCTTAAGCACCTCTACATGGCATTTTTCTCTATGTGAAGACATCCCCTAAAGATTACGCTGAGCAGTGATCCTTTTCTCTTCCTGATTTTTATGTGGTCTCTTCCTTCTCCTGTTGACCACAGAGCTTTCTCTGATACATTTTCAGAACCTTTTGGAACAAATGTGTGTGCTCCAGTCCACACTGCAAGCACTGCTGTTATCACAGGCTGGAGGGTATCTGTTACAGGATGCAAGGAAAGGGTTTGTTGGTGTTAGCTGTAAACTGTGAGGCTTATAAGCATGGTTTATGTAGTTTACAATGGTAATTCAAGACTCTCAAGATAATTGAAGGATCTCTCTAGGGCAAGAAGTCAGAATATCTCCCACTGTCATTAAGACCTAACAGCACAAATTATTTTGACTTTTCCATGAGCAGAGAGGGTTGGTAATAGTATCTACTTGCCCTTCTGATTTCTGGACGCTAAAGCAGGAGCCAAGATGATACCAACTTTTTCCAGTGTGTTTCCAGGCTGCTGGTGACTTCAAAGGGTTGGCATTCTGGCGGGGGGAGCTGCAGACCACACTGGGGACCCAGGTAGGGTTGGGTAGTTGCTAGAAGTTAACCATTGTAATAGCTACAACCTCTACTGGGGTTTGCAAGCTGGTGAAAAGGTACTTTGAAGGAAACTGAACTGCATATAGATGAAGCAATATGGAGGTCTTCACGACCTTCTCTGGCTTTGAATTTTTCATTTTCTTCATCCTTGTACCTTCTTTGACAGTTTTTTAGGGCAGAATTGAAGGGGTTTCTGTCTCAAGTTCTGCTGTCATCCTGTGGAATTTGTTGATCCCCATAAAAACATCTGGAGGCAGCTGTTTGGCAGTCATGCTCCTGTAGCAACACCTGAAGAGCAGAGGGAATGGTGAAGTGTCAGTCCTGGTTCACATGGGGACATGGAAATGGCTTTGCTAGGGCACACCAGAGGCTTACAATGATGAGCTGCTCTCCAGTTGCTGGCAGCAAATGGGAGGAATAATCTCATAGCAGGTGAGTTGCTAGTCCCTGAACACATAAACACAAGTTTTGGTTTGTATGAAGAGGTTTGCGAGCATGGAGAGTCCATAATAATCACACCTGATGGTTTCACTAGTTCCTTCTCTGGGTCTGATACAGTGCAGCAAAAGAAATGAGGTGTTTTAGCATTATACTTAGAGGAAACTGAGTGATGCTGGATATGACCTGCTGTCCCTCCAGTTGTTTTGCTGACAGATATATATCAAAAACTTTTTCTTTATAAAATATTCTGTAAAATATAATGGAAATAAACAGAGTGCTTTGAAGGCATAAAATAGTTTTTCATTTCCAAGGTTTATACTATGAGTCACTCCCTTGATTTACATCCTAATAATCTGATTATACCCATTTATTGTTTACTTTTGTTTATGTATAATCTGATGTTTGATCCTGGTTATCTTCTTTTAGGGTTAAGAGAGGATAATAAAAGTTATGATGCAAAAACCACAAATGCGTAATTCTTCAAAGTCACCATTTTTCATGCATTGCAATGACTATAATAGATTAATGCAATAAATTGTGAGCCAAAATGGTTGTAATTCTTCACTTTTCATTTAATCATAACAATTGCAATAGTCTTATTTTATTTAATATTTTCCATTAAGATGGAGATTTTCCCCATGAAGCCATACTGGACTGTTCAGAAAGGAACCACTAATAATCCTCCTTAAATGATCAATTAATAATGTTCACACTCTAATCCTTTTAAAATCAGTTATTCCTCACACTATTTTTTGGGACATGTGAGGGTAAATATATTAAGTCTATATAATTATTATGAAATGCCATTAATTGGAGCTGAATAAATGAAAAAAAAAGTTCAATTTTCTAGGGTGGTTTTTTTTTTTTTAATTTGTAAAAGCTGAAATTTAAAAACATACTGTGTGTCAGCAAATAAAAAATATATATTCGGCAAAACATTTCCCTCAATCCCAACTATGGTTTTCAAACTGGATTTTAAGCAAACTTTTTTCTTTTTGGTTTCATGCAGTTCTGAAGTCATTACAAATGAGGTAAAATAGCAGATTGTTGGTCTACCAATCAAGGGACAGTAATGCTGATTCAAGTGCTCATGCTGGTATAGAGGCATATTAAGTTATTTGATATTATTATACCTTCACGTCTCAAAATTCACTTGAAAATATTTTCTGTCTTATTTTTTATGAATTTGATTTTTTAAAAAATGGTACTCTCCTGTATAAATTATAGAAAGTTTTTATGATCTGCCTGAACAAGTAATAGGGGTCTGCCAAATTAATTTTCATCTGTTAAAATCTTTGTGTGAGTAAAACAGCCAAGAAAATGAAAAGAGAGGCTTACATCTCAGTTCACAGAAAGATTTCCTGCTGTACTGCGTGAAATACTGCATGGAATACTTAGGTTTGATCTACCATACACCAAACTGTCAGCACAGACTGTCTTGACTGATGCAGACCTGACAGAAGGTGCTGAGGACCATTTGCTTGGCAAATTACAGTGTCCTGGCTTTGACTTCTGAAAGAAGCAACAAATTAATATCTAATCATTATAATCCAAGTATATATTTCCTGTGAATTTTCACAATTTAGTTGGAAATGCTTAATCCTAGGAAGTGTATTCCCAGTTGTGCACATACCAAATATTTTCTGAATGCCATCTTTCTACCTTTAGATTTCCTCCTTTTCTTTGAACTGGACAGTCTGATTAACCAAATCTTTGGCAGCACATTAAAAGAAGATTTTAATTGCCTGCATGCAATTCATGGAACAAGGAATGTCTGACTTCTTGCACTATATTGCTGTAAGGGTTTTTTTGTGGGGGTTTTGTAGTTTTTTTAAGAGCAACAGTTGAGAAGAAAGGACTGTGTCAGGATGTAGAGAGGAGCTAAATTGTGTAAGAGTGGTTAATCAGGTAAGAGGATGTAAGAGGAATCCACAGACCTGTCCAGGGCCCTGACTGTGACTTTGGAGAACCCTTTCTTTACAGTCACTTTGGCTCCGAGCAGCAGAAGGTGCTCTCTTACTCCAAAAATCAAAGCAATGGGAACAAGCCTTTTTCTTGTCTTCCCTAATCACTGGTTGCAGAAGCACCTCCTTTAAATTAAAAAAAAAAAAAAAAAAAAAAAGTAAAATAAAAAATCAATCTTGGAAAGAATCTTTATGGAGCCGAGAGACTTGTAGTTTATCTTTGAGAGGGGGCAGGCAGTGCATACAGTTGCTCTCCACAGTGTCAAGACAGCTGTTATGCATTTGAAGCCAAATTTTTCCCTTTGCCACTTCTAATGTGTATATTTGCACATACTGCTGACCAGGAGACTTCAAGTTGGAAATAAACTCCCTTTTATCTTTCTGTAGAGGAAGGAAATTTGAGGGTATACAACAAATGGTTTTTGTAGGAGGTTTTGGATAAAGTTAAGTGAAGTTAGAGATTGAATTGATTTTTAATAAAATAAAGTGGAGTNNNGTATTGTTAATAAAATAAAGGGGAGTGCAGCCCTTGGAGTATGACATTCCAGCCTACCTCTCCTGTGACTTGAACAACTGACCTCGAAGAGCCTTCACACAACTGATACAAAATCAGCCAGTGCACATCACTTTGCTCCTTGTGGCCGAGTCCCTTTAGTATGGAGAAGCATCCTTCCTCAATGATAGGTTCAGCAGAAAGCCCAAGTGATGAATTGTCAGTCATATTGAATTATCTTCCCACTCTGAGAAGAGGCTGTGCCTTATCATTTTGGAATAATACCGGGAGGGAAGTAAAAAGGGAAGGAGGGGAGGAAAAAGCTAGAGGAGACATTTTGTGTTAGTGTTATCATCAGTACTTTAAAATTACTGATGGTATTGAGGGTTCTTCCATTCACGCTACCTTTACAAATACTAAATTCATTTTAAGTGGTGTGAGTATTCCCTTGCTGAGCCTTTATGTGCTGAGTTTCTGCTCAGAGCACATCTTTATGATTGTTATAAGTCCTTAATAAAAAAGTTTTTGCAAGAAATGCTGTCAGAGACTTAACTAGAACATCATGAAAAAAGTTACGAAGGAAAGTGTGCTGAATAGAAAGTCAATACTATGAAGCTTGTGTTGTGTGGAGTAATTCCCCCAATATTCCTACAGTAATAAAACAATTAAAAATCAGTGCCTTATTTTTTTAAAAAAGGCATGTGGTCTACTGGACAGCTGGAAGACAAAGGTGTGTTAGTGTTAATTATATTCCTCTCAGCACCCATAATCCATAGTGTTCATAAGCTTTAGCAACACCCACATCCTGCTTAGGATTCAGTTCACATTCCTCTGCCACATTCTGCAGCCATCACATTATCTGCAGAGGCAGGAGTGACTACAGATAGTACCAGAATGGAGCAGCCCAGTGACTGACCTGGAAGATGACAGCTGTTTGCTGAAATGATTAAAAGAAAAAAAGTGCACACCACACAGCCCCTCAAACATCTCCCCAACAAATATATATATTTGGCAGGTTTCTACCCTCCTCCACAAGAAACAGTCGTCACAAATCAAGAATAGAGGGCAATGGGGGGACATGGTCTGTCACGTCATTTGTATTTCTGTTCTTGAACTCTTTGGAAAAAAGGCTAAGTGANTTGGAAAAAATGATAAGTTAATGTTCTCCTTCTGTTCCAAAAGTGTAACAAGTAATGATTTGCTATATAGGGATGGCATAAAAGAGGGCTTTATCCAGATTCGTTCGCATAAAAGCAGTTGGCAATTGCTAACTCTTTTTCATGACTAACACAGGATCACTAGTGTTGCAATTATTAATGCCATGTCCGATTTGCTGAGTTCCACTTTATTGATTTTGTTTTGATTGGAGTAAGACTGCCACCTTGGAAGAAAGTTGTCCTTGAATGACACTATTTAAGTATTACATTCCCCTAAACATTCATTAAGCCTCATGCTTTAATTAAACCTAAGTATTACTGATAAGTGTTGGAGGTGCTAGAACAGAAGCAGCAGAAACTAGACATACCTGAGGGCCTTTTCCCTCTCAATACAAAATGTGTAAATCACTGTGGAAGAAAGAAGCCAGTGAAGGGTTTTGAGTTTTTTTGAGAGACCAGCTACTTTGATATAGGACTTTTTTCCCTATATGTTTGTTCTTGATGGTTCATAAACCACTTTTTACTTCCTAGAGGGAAAATTCGTTTTGTGCATGAATACATGTCTGTTGCTTTTGTGTTCTTTTACTGACTCTGCAAAAGCTAATGAGGTTTGAGTCAAAGGAGGAAACCAGTCTGATAGGCTCCTGTTCTGGATTCATAAGGTCTAGGCTCCGTTTCTATTCCTTACCTGCTGCATGATGTTGGACAAATGATCTTTGTTCTTGTATTTCCCCTCCCTCACATTTTGCTGCCACCATAGTTTCCTCCTAATGAGAACCTTGCCGAGTTTGGTCAAGTTTATATATCATTGTTTTCTTCCTTGCCGTTGTTACAGGGCACTGTATTTGTTTTGCATGACATCTTGTATTAACTTCTTTAATGGTTTTGGCATGTCCCACATACCTGTGTCAATCACCATATTGCCACTTCACATTCATCAGTGAAGATCCACTTCTCTTGGCTCTGCCACACTGCTGTCATCCAATATTCAGCTCCTGTGTAGAAAGAGCTAAAAATATCTCCTTTTTTTTGTGTGAACTTTTTATCTTTTCATCTAGAGCTGTTTAACAGTTTGCATCTCCGTTCCCCAGTGTCATTGAAGAGGTGCAGACTGACTTCCCAGGGTCACGTAGCCCAGTTAAGGGCAGAATAAAATGCTAGAAGCAATCATATGGCTTGTCCAACTTACGAAAAAGTCTGCATACAGGCAGGTACCTTGATGTTTTACATTGCTCGTGTTCCCTAGGATGAACAAGACTCTATTTAATAAGAACACATTTACTTCTGTCTTTGCACATATATCATCATTGAAAAGTGTTTTGCTAATATTTTCTGCTTGACACATCTATGCCTCTTTAGGAATTTATCCCTTCTACAGCAAAATAGCTGTTGTTGAGTCAGCAGTTTCCTAATATGATGTAATAATAGAGAAAGTAGGAGATTTTGGCAAAATAATTGGCTTAGTGTATGCTGGTTTATGATTGGAGGTGACACCTGGGCTTTCAGGTAAAGTGCTTGAAGAATTTAGATAATAAAATAGTGTGTTTTGTGCACTTTTGTCTCCTAAAAAGTGACATATACATGTTAGAAATAGAATAGAGATCTTAAACAACCATAAATTTGCTTTGGCCCAGTGAAGTCTGGAAAAAGTAAGGAGATTCTGTCTGTTGCTCTTTACTACTTATCATTGCTCACTCAGGTGAGCAGACTCAAACATTGCACTTTTGGCATTTAATTTACCAACGTTGCTATCTGTATAAAATGCAACAATATACATAATGAGACAGCCATAATTGGAATTTGCTAAGGTTTATTAACACCTTATCAGCGCTTTGGAAGGCTCAGCACATACACACTCTTCATTTGCATTATTTAACTTCACAAAATTTGAAAACAGCCTAAGCTAAGGTGTTCTCCATGGCTCATTAGCTCCTCAGAGCTTTGACAGAGGGGCATTGGTCAGATAAATCAACGACATGTGATGTTTAAAAAATTTGAGGTTTAGCTTATAATTATATAACTGCATTCAGGGCTGGATGCAAAAGCAGTGTCACGGCTGCAGAGGCAATCCATGTTTACAGAATTATCCCTGGGTAATTGCAATTACTGGGCGCAGGCTAAAGGACTATATTTTTTCCAGTGAAGTCAAGCTATGAAGAAACAAAATGCTACGCATTACTTTGTAGTAATAATTGAGACTGAATGATATGTTAATCACTGTTTCATATGTGGTTCTTAAAAGACTACAGCAGATATAGCCTGGTGTAACTGAAAACAGTTATGGTGGTAAACAGATAAAATACCATGCAATTTCTGACAATTTCTATTGGTAGAAGAATTCTGGTACATACAGATAAAAGAAAAGACCAAATGAGTTAGGGCCATGAGATTGCATTGTTTTACATTACCTTCTTGGGCTATGCTAGATAAGTGTGTTTCTAATAGAAATACCAGAATCTCACAAAGTGAGTGTGGCCTTTCAGTATCACAGGCTGTGAATTTTTACCAATTTGCATTTGGGGTAAGTGGAAAGAGTGGATTTGGGTTTGCGTCTCTTGGAACTGAACTGTTCTACTGTTTTGTTTTCAGATTAAATCCCGACCCAGACTGGGCCTGCTCTCTCATGCTGACATACCCACATTTCTGAGAAACTTAATTTATTACATTTAAGTCATTTTGGACATATCAACTAGTCAACATCTCCACCTCGACCTGGCAGCAAGCCATGCTGTGTGCCTGCTGTAGATGGCCCCAAGTGGCTTGTTGGGACAGTTCTGGGCTGGAAGCAATTGCACCCACCAGCTGGGATTATTCTTGTGTTACTGAGCTCAGGTCTCTGACTGCGTTAGCTTGGAGCTCCCTGCTCTGCTGTCCACTACACAGCATGGGCTTGCCCTTGATTCCCTTTTTGCAAGGTAGGATTCTCACTCAGTATTGAAACACATCACAGAAAGTTCCCAATGATTTTAATCTATTACAAAAAATCAATTCAATCAATTTGCCCTAATATAAGGGTTCCTTATTTTAGTTATTTCCTTCTAATGCCTGCACTTATCTAGCAGTCGCTGGCCAAGAGCTGCTGGCAGTTTTAGTATTACAGAGTGCCCCCTGCTCCCCCCAGCCACTGCTGGCTGCCCCGCAATCTAAATTCAGCTTTCTTAGGAAAATGGATTAGTCAATATTGCCCAGAAACCAGGATCAGTCCAATGCTGGTTTTGTCACACAAGGCTCATTATTCAGGGCAGTGGGGTAGCGTTCTGGGTACTATAGCTAGCCAGTGCCCAAAGCTGTCCCACCCTATATCTGCCCAAATGCAAGAAACCAACTTGTGACTTCTTTAATTTTTATAGTTTTGTACTATGTATCAGTGCAAATTAGCTGTTCTTCAGGTGCTCTTTATTTGGGTAATTACTTTCTCCATATCCTAAGCACACATAGAGGAACAGCACTGTTTCATTCATGCTACCACTGAATATCATCTTTAGATATCGCCCCATCTGCACATCCTTATCTCCACCTGTGGTTTTTTCAGATATTTGTTAGTCTTTTATGGATTGCAGACATCCAACTTCTAATTTTGTCATCTAGCTCTCATCTTTCGTACTCTGAAACTGCCCTGTACTTCTGTTACACAGCTAGAGTAATTACATAGAATATTTTCAGGCCTGCTTTAAGTTATGCCCTGTGCTCATGGCTCTTCTTCAGGACTTGCAACACCCCTTTTGCCTTCTGTAATGTTTTCTCCTTTCCCATATCATTCTCCAAGAATCAGCTTTTCCTTCCTATCAGAGAAAACCTGAGGCTTCGGTTCAAGATATAGAGTGAATATTTTTGTCATGATTTAACCCCAGTCAGCGACTAAGCACCACGCAGCCACTCACTCGCTTCCCCCCGCCACCCTAGTGGGATGGGGGACAAAATTGGGAAAAGAAGTAAAACTCATGGGTTGAGATAAGAACGGTTTAATACAACAGAAAAGAAGAAACTAGTAATGATAACAGTAATAGAACGACAATAGTAATATAAAAGCATTAGAATATACAAGTGATGCACAATATAATTGCTCACCACCCGCTGATCAACACCCAGGTAGACCCCAAGCAGAGATCCTCCCCACCCCCACTCCCCCTAGTTTATATACTAGACGTGATGTCACATGGTATGGAATACCCCGTTGGCCAGCTTGGGTCAGCTGCCCTGGCTGCATCCCCTCCCAACTTCTTGTGCCCCTCCAGCCTTCTTGCTGGCTGGGCATGAGAAGCTGAAAATTACTTGACTTTAGACTAAACATTACTTAGCAACAACTGAAAACATCAGTGCGTTATCAACATTCTTCTCATTCCTAACTCAAAAACATAGCACTGTACCAGCTACTGGGAAGACAATTAACTGTATCCCTCCTGAAACCAGGACATCTTTACAGGTGAACCTGCCTTCTAATGTGTATTCCCAGGCTACCTTTTTAGTCTTTATAGAACATTTTCTTCTGGAAGTCTGATTTTGAGCAGTAGGAGATGTTTGTTTACCCTTTCACTTACTCTTTCCTCTTACCCTTGACTATGACTCCTGTATGCTGGGCTTGTGTTCCTTGTAATATCTCAATTTTACCTTATGACATTACCTAGATCCTGTAAGAACTGCCACTGAGATTTTTTGGAGGCTTGACAATAGCTTCAGCTGTGCATTAAACCTGAAACTAAGAACAGACATTTACCTGATTTGAATGCAGTGCTGACAGCTTAGCATGTCTGTAGCCAGTCTTGAGAGAGGAATATCAATACAAATGATTTTGTATTATCAGACCAGTGGGCAGGGATTAAGTCAGTAATACTGAGGTATTGATATTAACTACAATCATTGATAGTCAAATCATAATTGCTCTCTGCCTTCCAGTCTTGTAGCTTTTCATTTCAAAGTATGATAGTTTTCCAAAATCATGTTTTGAGAATGAAGTGAAACTTGACATTAAATTTAATAAACTGCATTGACTTTGCAGGAGCGAATACAGTCCAGCCTCAATAGGTCTGCACAGCTCCCTGGTTACCACTGTGCTGGGTGACACAGAACACATTTGGTGTTTCACAAAGCATCTGATGGAGAAAGAAGAGTCAGAGCAGAAGCAGCCATCTTTGTCCACTTCTTCAAATGTAATAGATTTAATCTTTTTTCAGATGTGTTGCTTCACATGTGAAATTGGATCCTTCCTAATTAGTTAACCCAAATTCCAAGTATGCCTTCTCCTTGTAATTCCTGGCTCTTTATAACTGTGTTAAGGGTCTCTTGATCTTCTTTGGCCTGCATGTAATGATTGTATTGACTTAGCCGTTCAACCTGTCACCCACCATAATCCCAAGGTCCTTTTCAGGAGAGGTACTGCCCAGCCAGTCCTGGCGTGTACCATTGTATGAGGAACTTTGCGCTTTCCTTTTGCCTTGCTCTGCCAAGCATTGTGTCAGGTTCTCCCTTTGCCTTGGGGCCACTTGCAAATCTGCTGAGGGTGCTGCTGTGTCATCATCCAGGTTGATGATGAAGACAATGAAATAGGAGTCCTGACACCAACCTCTTAGGATACTTTGTCCGCTACAACGTACAGTCAACAATGAGTGGTGAACTGTCGACTGCTGCCTTCTGAACCTGGTGGTTCAGCACATTTCCAGCCTATCAAACTGCCCGTCCATCCAGGCCATACATCTCCACCTGCCAAATGACCCTGCTGTGTGAGACAGTCCCAGAGACCTTGTGGAGATAAGAGTTTTGGTTCTCGTAAGTTCTGTTGTTTCACTATATGTTTAGTTTCAAAATGGGGCAAACTTATATTTTTAAAGACTTTTTAGAACATCCAAGTGCCATTGAAGAAATATTAATTTTTCATGAAGTCAGAATATTATAATGAAGTACAATACAAAAAACATCTCTTCCTGATATTTTTAGGTGGATAGTCTGAATGATATGAGAAAGTGTGAGGCAAGGGAACCTGCTGGTTTTTAACTAATCATTAAAGTTGAAATATTTCACTACAGTAGCATCTTCTGAAGGAAAATGATTGTAGCAAGGACTGACCAGTTTAATACATGTATAATCCAACACAACTAAATGCGTGTATTTTCCTATACAAGTTAATACTTTTAGCATTAAGTTTTATTTCAGGAATTGCACAAATTCATGCTTTTAAATTTTTTTAACTATCTTTTCAAAATGTTCTGTCAATCAGAAAATGTTGTTAGTTGAAATGATTACTGAACAAAAATCTACATTACTTCTCCAGCACTAGAGGAATCTGAACTAAAGAGATGAAATTAACTTGTATTGTTTAGATTGAATTTTACTAATCAGAACTCCGGTATAACATACATAGTTTGAATAATAGCTTCTATTTAGGTAACATTTCTAGAAGGTTTCAAGGATGTTTGGAAGGCTTGACTGAACAAGAGTAAATCAAAAGGATAAATCAACATAATCATCATTTATATAATGGAAAAACTTATTTTGGAATTTACTAGGGATGGAATGGCTTCCACTTGTGGAAATTGATGGATATTTTTTTGTGATAGCTGGAGGAGACTAGCTTTGTCAAGTAGCTCTTGATGAACTCTCAGCAGATCTGACATGCAACTTCAGCATTGTGTCAGAGGGAAGACACAACCTACAGTCTGCCACCAAATACCCCCAAATTTGTGTCCTTTCCGTCATGCTTGTGTAGTATAATGGAACTGATTTCAGCTGGACTGTGCGGTTGAGGATACAACCTCTCTTGTTATGGATGGCTTTGAGCCTCCCTTGTTCATCATTCTATAACCTTTTGGGAATTGCTGGGTTTGGGTATTTAGTGCATTCTCTCTCTCACTCTCCCATTACTATGAAATTAACGATAAACAATTTTTGACAAGAAAAGAATGGAAGAAAATGAGTCTCTTCTTCCATTCCCTCTTCTCCTTTCATCTGAAGTAAAAACAGAATTCTCCATGCTTTGATGATTGTAAGTGACTGAATGGATTTTCTGCAAACTTTTACAACAAATTTTACCTGTAAGCAACCTAAGTAACCAAGCAAAAAGATATACAGCATAAATTCTATCTGGGGACTACAATACTATAATAAGCTTTCATACAGAGGCTTTTCTGATGAAAATTACTTTCCAACGATTAGTCTAATGCTATAATTAGCTTTGAAGAGTTCAGTAATATTAGAAGGTTTTGGCTGGGTTTTAGGGGTTTTCTTCAACATGGTTACTTAACACTTTCATCTTTAAAATAACCTTTTGCTTATTACTGCTTTTAAACATTTGTATGTGTATTTATGTCTTACAAAAAAGAAAAGAGCATTTAGCTTGTTAGTAATACAAATTCAGGTGTTCATCATGTGCAATTAACACCATTCAGAAAATGTAATAAAGGCTGGCATCCTGTTTAGATAGCTTAGAAAAAAAAAATACAGGGGTGGGAAGATTCTGTGATATTCTCAGCTTTGAGTGCTTTCCCCTGCCTTCTCCCATACTGAGCTTAAGTGCTTTCAAAGATGTGCTTCTCTGTTGTGCCTTCATCCATTTCTGCATGGTCTTTAAAGCCACTGAGCCAGTGGTTGAATGTAGTGCTGCCTTTCACAAATAAGGATTGATCCAACTCTCCTTTTTGTAACTCTACGTGGTGGCATTATGTAATCTTTAACATACTACTTGTGTAAAATTGTGGTGCCAAAGCCTAAGTCAGCATATAACAAATGGATAGTTGATGGGACTGTCTGTGTAGAGCATCAGTGGTTATTAAAAAAGTAAATATTTTGCGTGTGAAATAATTCTACATTAATATAGAAGACATCCCTTTTCCTTGTTACATTGGGTGTTTACATTGGGCTTGTAGAATTATTTGTATTCACTTACATATAGTGCAGAGTGTTGAATTTGAAATGCAATTTAAAGGTTTTTTCCCTGAGACTTACCACAGCATTTGTGTTTGGTAGATAGAAGAAAAGGTAATAGGGAAAACTTTTGAAGAGTGAGAGCTAGCAGACTATAAAAGAAAAAGTGAAGCCTATTAGGCTGAAAAATTAATTCTGGAAGTCATGCCAGCAAGACTGGAAAAACCTGTAGTCACTGGAAAAGGGAGACTGAAGAAACCTACAGTCTTTTCTACCTAATTTTTATAATTTTGTTAAGTTTTGAGTGTTTTAAGATGGAGAGGGTTGAAGTAGTTAAAAACTTTAAACGACAGCAATTTTTAATTAATGTGCGTTAGTCGATTTATTAATTGTAATTTACTTTGTAACAATGGATATGTTGGAAAACTGGTGAGACTAAGTATGGTGTTTAGAAATGTAACGAAACAGTTCACTAAGAGTCTTAATTAAGCACCAGACTATGCACTGCTCTTTAGTAGTGAGTCTTTTTAACTTCATTCTTCAAAAGAAGTAATCGTATCGTTTCTCATGGGTGCTGCAATACTATAGCAAAGGGCCAAAATCATTAATCATCATAATGCGGCATAAGTGATTTCAAGCTTGTGTTTTCATGATCAGTGCTCAGCTCACTGAATATGAACCTTCCACTTCACTTATTCCTGTATGCTTGATATTAACGTATCTGCATGTTGATTTAGATTTGCTAACATTATTGTGCCTAGGTACAGTGATGGTAGTTATCCATTTTCTAGAGCTCTCTACATTTCAATGTGTTTATCTGCACCCAGGAAATTCTTTATTTGATAAATCAATTTTGCATGTCTCTGCTCCAATCGAAAATGTTCCTATCTATTTCACAAAGATAAGTTGGTGTTGCGCATAAATAGCTGCAATCACTTGTTCTGAAATTGAAAGATTTGGATTCCAAATCTGAGTTAATGTGACTATAGGTTATAGAAAGAGTGGCTGATCGTACAGCCAGAGCATTACTCATAGCTCTAATATTCAGTCCAAATTTAGGAACATTTATGGCTAATTTGTTTTCAGACAAATATTTGTGTTGTTTTTCCAGAAACAGAAAATGAAGTTCCAAATACCCTAAACAAAGCTTGTGTAAAGACAGTAGACTTTTTTAAAATAACTTGTTTATGATTATTCATATCTAAAACTATATAAAAAGGTTAATTAAACAGCCTGTTGGATTTTCCATCTAAGCATGCGAGCAAATGCAATTTGTGTGTTGGACAGATTGCTTCCCTGCAATGTGAATACAAAAGTCCAAAATGCAGTTGCAGTGTATTTTTACCGTTACGGCTTCCTCTGATGTCTTCTTTTCTTCCTTCACATCTGCTGCTCAACTTTCAATATTGATTAAATAGCAACACTCTCTTTGCTGTAATCAAATTATTCAGTAAGTCCTGCTAAAACTAATAAAAATTAATTTAAATAAAAAGCTAAACCAGTTTTGTTATAAAAAATGAATAAATGAATAATCAAATAGTTAATGGTGTGGTTTTGTGTGCACACTGCTTATCTGTGCATGAGTGTGGAACAGAACTTGCAAAATTGCAATCCAGTATTTCATATGTATTTATAAAAAAGTGTGAATAAGAATATGCTGTGCAACTCCTCAAGGAAATGCAGAGATTATGTTATTTCTTTGTACAGTTTTTATCCTCATGGTTAGCTAGTGAATCTAAGCAGATAGTAATCTCTGGTTAAGGAAGCATTATCTCTCTTTTACAAAGGGAACTGAAGCAGAAGTTGAATTATTTTCCCAGTGTTTTATATGGATTCTGTTGTACTGATGGAATGAAGTAAATTCATTACTGTCTTTAGATGTAAAAAATGGATTTCACTCTGCAAGGCTAAATACAGAAGCATTTTTCTCTCTTTATA
>VYZV01014121.1:20782-31205 GCA_013401275.1 Pandion haliaetus | reverse complement strand
GGGGGCAGCCGCTAGGGACCCGTCCCTGAGGAGAGAAGGAAGGAAAGTGTCATCACCTCGGCCGGGGGGATGGCTGCGGCGTCCGGCACGGAGGCGGCACTGGTGGGTGTCTTGCAGAGAGGAGCTGTGGGAGAGGTCTGCCTTTGGCCGGGGGCAGTGGTTGCTGCGAGAGGAACAGAGCAGAGTGCTGTGGCGATAGGAACGTGATAGTACAGACCTTGACGTAAATGAGCGATTTCGTTCCTGATCTCACACACCAGATTAATTTTTTTTAGAAAAAGCAGGTTTTCTTCCATCCCATTTTTTGTGTTTTTTATTCTAAGTAATTTGCTCGCCCACTCTGACTGGCCCATTTTTCTGTGAGCTGTGCTCTTGCCACCTCCTTTCTGTCCCTGATGCGTTCCCACCCAAGCCTGAACGTTTCAGGACGGACCACTGGGGCCATCTGTGGAAAGGCCCCCGTGTCAGGCACTGACTGGTTCCAGATGGACGAGCTGTTATTTGATTGCTGAAGATTGCTATGAAATGAGGCAGAATTGCAGGCCTGGAGCTTGTATTGTAATATTATTCATCTCTGCAGCACAACAGTCGAGCATCCATCTGTCTGTCTAGTTCTAGTTTGAAGTCACAGTTTTGGAAACTTGGTAAGATGGCAGTGAGGCCATGCCAGCCTTCAGCCCTAAGGTACTACTTCAAATTGGTCACAACTCAGAGCTCTGAGTGCTACTGTCTGACCGATACATAGTTTGCAGGAGTGAAAAGCTTTTGTGTCATCCTCTGTGCTTGTAGAATGCGTCAGTGTCCTCATGGGCTCCTGGGGGACCTAGTGATCAAAGGCAGCTAGCTGTTGGTTGCTTAAGGCCTCAGACTCCCAAGCCCTCACATAAGCAGTTTAGTATGAGAGCTGATCGTTGGCTAAGGAGCTTGTAGTTTTGCTGGCTCTTGCAGTGGAAGATAGAATTATTTTTTTTCTGCTATATAGTTTCTGTGAGTACTGAGTTCACTTTGAATATTTCATAATTTCTATTTGAGCTTGAATTACTTTTTTCACTAAAATTTCAAGTGCCTGATTTAGTATCTTCTGAAATAATGTTTGGAGGTAGTCTCCTGTCTCTTTCCTTCCTTGTCATCCAAATAACACTACAACAAGATAACCTCCTGCCTTTTAAAAAGGATAGAAGAAAGGTTTTGGTTAAGGCACTTGTACTGTTGTACAAGTGTTTCATGAGATGGAAATAAAAGGAAAGTTTTATATTTGATAAAGGAATCAAATCCATTCATTGCAGATCACAAGGCCCCTGACAGCCTGTAAGACCTTTTCAGATATGGAAAGGGGAGCTAGCAAGTGGAAAACAACTACGTGTTTGTTTTATGGGCGGGAAAAAAAAGTCTGTAGACATGTTTGGGTCTGGTAGCTAACTAGAGCTTCTTCATATGTAGAAGAGGATTTGGTTTTAAGATGGTTTCCTCTTTGTCCCTTTTCTGTCAAAAAAAGGGGGTAGTGACTTTACTGGGGCATGACTAGTGTTTAATTTTTCATATCATCTAAACCAATAAAGTAAGAGACAGGGACTCCTTCCCTGTAATTAATTACATGAGGTTTGATTCTTCCATCTTGACAGAGCCTTTTGCTAGATCCAAATCTTAGTGGCTTTCAGGAAAAAACTATCTGAAAGGGAGTTTTGCTGTATTTCTTTCCTCACTTTCCCCAGTCGCTGTTTAGAAGGACTGGTAGCTCTACTGGCAAAGGGGATTTTGCAGATTTACGCTTAGTGGTTCTTTCTGTTGTGAAATTTCTCATTTTTGGAGAAAATAGACAGACATAATGAAATGTGCAAACTTCCACATGGGTTGGGAACGGGTTAATAACATACCTAATCCTTGTCCTGTGACAACCCTTCAAAGAAAAGGCAGAAAGGGAGATCTTGCTTAAGATCTGCTTGCTTAAGAGAGAGATTTCATCTTTACTGAGGAGAAAGGAAACTTTTATCTGTAAGTGGAAAGGCCTGGCAAGAGTTGTGGTGATATGGAGGAATTTGAATTATTGGTACATGTTTGATACCAGCAATTCGACAAGACTGTTGGCTGAGCCTAGAGGTGGAATAATTCATTTTTTTACTATTAGATGAAATACTTTATAATATGTCATTTGAAGATGAAATGTCATAATTCCTTTAAAATATGCTGTGTGTATTTTTACTCCATGAGACAATGCAAACTTCTTTTCTTCCCACAGTTTGTTGTGCTTGCCTGTCAGAGCTAAAGGAGAACTAGATGTGCCCTAGCTTGGACATGACTCTGAGCATGTTATGTTGGATGAAGAAGACAAAGCCAGAGTTACAAAATGCCACACTTGCTAAGGAAGAGGATATCTTCAAGACTTCTAACATGTTTTGAGTATGGTCTTTTTTGAGGGCTTCTTTAAGTGGCATGTGTTTCTAGGAGGTATGTGATACATTAAATACTCTTCTACCTGCTGCTAGCTAAAGGGAGAAACAGTTGCTTTCCCTTTCTTAGCACTGCCTGTCTCTAGAACACTTTGGTATGGGTGATGGGTGTCAGCTATTGTATCTCTTTACTGGCCATAGTACCTAAATGCTGGCACTAAGCTTTCCAAATCTGTATCAGAATTAAAATAAGTTTTCTGTGCATAAATTTACAAATAGCTGCTCTAAGCTTGTCCAAATCTATTCCCTTTTCCTCCTCTGCTGCTCAGGAAACCTGTATGCAGTGCAGAAAGGGACTGGCTCTTTAAAAGCTATGTTTAGGTTCATGTCAGTTCACATTTCAACATAGAAAGTCAGTAAACACTTATGTATCCGAGTAGCTTTAATAACAAGTGCCTGAAGGATCAGAGCTGTGATATAATATTTCTGAAACTAAGGTTTATGAATTATTATCTGTATATAGGTTGTATTCTTCAGAAACTAATCATCTAGATGCCGGTCTTGGCAAATGGTGTTTTAAGACTTGCCAAATGCTGAAAGATGATTTTGTTCAGGTTCTGTACATAAATATTAATCTTGTGCTCATTACACAACAGGTAGCTTCATGGGTTTTAAGCTTGGTCCTTCAAGCTACTACAACTAGAGTTTTATGGCCACGTTGGTGGCCATATAGACACAGGGGCACNCACAGGGGCACGATGCTGAAATAATAGTTACTAGTGCTGATTTATAGGAAGCAGGAATCGGGCGTCATGAGGAATATCAAAATCTAACAAAAAGAGAAAATGCAGAAAACCTCATGGAACCAGATTTTTTTTTTTTTTTCCCCACAAAGTTGGAAGTGACTTCTTTTGCCATCAGAGTTTCCATTTATTTAGCAATCAAAGTTCTGGTCTGTTGCCTGGTTAGTTCATTTTATAGCACCTATTCCTCTGGATCTGCTATTGGTCAGCCTTGTGGTGGTGTATGGATGGTCATTCACAGAAGAAAATTAATAAGCTCTAATGGGCTCAAGTGAAATAGATGCACTACAGTTTTTATCCCTTCTGCAGAATGTCTGTTTTTGAAGTCAGGAAGGCAATATTATTGAGTGTTTAAGAAATACACTCTCAGTTGGAGTACAAAAATTTTTATTTTGCCTAATGTGTTTCTAAACTGCTCCCTATTTTCCAGAGAAACCCTGAAGCTTTTCTGGTTTCTTCTGTCAAGAATTTTATCCTACTGCTACCTACAGGTTTTCCACTCTGGGAAAGCTTTATCTTAGTGGACTATCCAAAGCAGCTGATACGTAGTACATAAGTAAATTTTTCCATTAAAGCAGACCATTTCTGCAGAAATCTGGCAGTACTTGTATCTTCCACAAACTGGACAGAAGGTGAAAGAGATAGTTGTGCTTTCAGAAGGATTGTGGTGTACCTGCTAAGTGCCTCTATAAGGCTGTTAAACATTTGTTTAGGCGAAAATCACAGTTCTGTGTTGTCATATGCACAGCTGGCCAAATCTTACATTGCTTATTCCTGTATGTGCAGTGGCTGAACTACCAAGCTGTGAAAGGCTTGCAGACTTTCTCCTTGGGGCACCAAGATACAGAATTTCTCGGGCACTTTTAAGCACATTTTTTTATTTACGTTTTAAGGTATATATTGTAAAAATAAAATTTAGGTAGAATATCTTGGCAGGTTTTTTTCCTGCAAAGTTTTTTCCTGCTTTTTACCCATACTCCACCTTCTTTGGCTATGCCAGTCTGCCAGTTATAGGTTTCATGTCTCCTTTCTTTTTCTTTTCATTTGTCCTTTTGGAGATTCTACTATATTTTTGTGTGCTTAACATCTGTACCAGAATACAATGCCATACTCTCTTACCTGTGGCTAAATTAGCTTGGTATATGTAGCATCACTTTGTCACTAAATCGATAATCATAATTATTAGAGCATACCATGGATGACACTAATTATAAACCGAGATTCTCTCACTTGGTAAGAAGGGTTGTGGGGTTTTTTTAATTAAACAAAGCAAGATTTCACTGTAATTTGACACCAAGTATGAAGTGTGTATGTGTGACAGCATATCCATGTTCGTGACAATCACACAAGAATCCATTCAACTTGCAGTGAGCATTATTTGACCTCCTAGCTCAGTTAAAAAACAGGTAAGATTGTTGGAAAGTGATGGAGGGGCAAGGTTTGAATTGTTAGTAAATTAGTCACAAAATTCCCTGAAGCTCAACTAAGGAATACAGAATCTAGATGTGAATATATTCTTTCTCAATAATTTCTAAAGTCAAGTTTGATACTTATCATCTTTTACTTGCATTGTTCTGAGTTATGCTTCTTATTTGAGGAAGAAGCAATGAGATAATGCTGATGTGTTTTACCAGGGCTGTTATGTTATTTCTGGTTTTATGCTGATTGTTATTACTCTTGAGTCGTCATTCTTTAAACTTGTATTCTGCCTGGATTGGCGCTGAAACTTGCATGTCTGTGCTGTGAAACTCTATTTTAGGAAAACAATCTTGTGGTAGTTTTAGCAAAGAAATTGGAGAGAGTAAAGCCTTTATTTGCACTGACAATGCATTGTAGTGAGCAATAGTTCTTCAAAACAAAGGTCCCGATTCTTAGGTTTCCCCCACATGGAGATTATCACAGGATCAAGGCCTGAATCAGCTATCAGGTAGGCTCTGGTCCCTTTGCATAATGTAGGTTCAGATTTGCAACAGAATCTGCTCCTCTCCTACCTAAAGATTACAATTGAAATGTCAACATTGTCAGCCAGTAAGGAAAATTTGGGTGGAGCAGAGAGCAGAAGGCAGGGAAAGAGCAAGAAGAAAGCTACCAGCCTAGGAGAAATCTTTAATGGCATTCTTCAGCCATGAGTTTATAAGGAGCTTTCTCAAGACATTAAGTTTTTTTCTGAGGAGAGAGCAGAGAGTTTTGTAGTTTCATTGGTGATGTTAAGGTTGAAAGTTGAAACAGTAACGCACAGGTTGATGATGGAAGCAGTAACGGGCAGTGTTGGGTTTGCATTTTGCTCTTGGTTTGCATGTTACACTGCATTAAAAAGAATCACTGGATTATGTGGAACCATCAAGAGGAAGGCGGAGGTTGCTCCTTTTCGTTAAGAGCAGCTGACTGGCTTCGGAAGAGAAGACTGAAGACAGTAGGCAGAGCAAGAAAGAAATTTAAAAACCATGGCAAAGAACAGAGAGGCTTTTGCTCAAGTGAGGATATAGTTGAAAGGATTAGAGGGCATGTGGTCAGACCTCTAGATGATAAGAATGAAAACTTCCTAGGGACTACACAGAGATTGTTTCAACCCAAACAGCCATCAAATTAACTGAAACCATGCATGGAAAACACTACCCTCTAAATACATAGTAGACAAGAAATAATTCATTTTCACTGTTCTGATAGGATTATTTAATAAAAGTGCTGCTGAGAGACTGGCGTATGTGGAACGGAGGATACGGTGTGTCTGCAATGTTGTAGGTTTTTTTGGTTGCGGGTTTGTTTGGGTTTTTTGCCTTTTTCTTGAAACATGCAAGTTTATCTGGATTTCACTGAGGAAGAAACCTACTCTTTGCTGGACTGCTAGCCAGCGAAGGGTACTGCACAAAGCACATCCTGCTCTCCCCACTTCAGTAGTGACATTCTGCCAGCGAGTGGAAAGGGAGCAGGATGAGATCGGCACATCAGGGTAGTCTAAGTCTTCTGGAACACCTCATTTGGGAAGGAGGGTGTCCTGGTTTCAGCTGGGATAGAGTTAATTGTCTTCCTAGTAGCTGGTATAGTGCTGTGTTTTTGAGTTAGGTATGAGAAGAATGTTGATAACACACTGATGTTTTCAGTTATTGCTAAGTAATGTTTAGTCCAAAGTCAAGGATTTTTCAGCTTCTCATGCCTAGCCAGCAAGAAGGCTGGAGGGGCACAAGGAGTCGGGAGGGAACACAGCCAGGGCAGCTGACCCAAAGTGGCCAACGGGGTATTCCATACCATGTGACGTCATGCCCGGTATATAAACTGGGGGGAGTGGGGGCAGGGGGGATCGCTGCTCGGGGACTAACTGGGTAACTGGGCGTCGATTGGTGGGTGGTGAGCAATTGCGTTTTGCATACTTTGCATATTCCAGTCCTTTTATTATTACTGTTGTCATTTTATTAGTGTTGTCATTATCATTATTAGTTTCTTCTTTTCTGTTCTATTAAACCGTTCTTATCTCAACCCACGAGTTTTACTTCTTTTCCTGATTTTCTCCCCCATTCCACTGGGTGGGGGGGAGTGAGTGAGCAGCTGCATGGCGCTTAGTTGCTGACTGGGTTAAACCATGACAGAGGGGAAGGGATTAGGGACACCTCTGAATCTCTCTGAACACCTCTAAATGTCCATTCTGTCCATTCTTACAGTAGGGACACGGGGGAGTTGGGGCCTTACCAGATTATTCTTTGCAAGAAGAATTGAGTATTTAAGACAACCCAGTGGTAAGTGTGGTCACCAACAGCAGGAGAAATAGCACAAAATTGGAAAACTTGCTCTGCTGGTGTCTCACATCTTTGGCAAACACACCGTTTCTCAGGGTATTGACCTTGGGACAGTTACCTTCTGTTCTTTTCTTTAGAACTGTCTCTAATTTGTATAAATGCTCGATTATTTGCCAGGTGTGCAGCTTGTGTCATGGTCCCCTATGTTCTAGATGAAAGCTCTAGCCACTGGCTTGTGGGAGAGACAGAGACTTGTTTCTTGGCTCCAGTAAATATTTCTGAAGCCCCATTTGAAATGTCAGAGAATGGATTTCCTTCATCACTGACTAATTTCGTAAGCTTCACTCTGGGACATCTCACTATGTCCTTTGCACAGGCTGATTCATCTGTGTCTGTCATACATAAAAAAGGATCTGAATTTTGGAACACCACGGTGGAAATGGTATGATTGTGTAGCACAGCATAATGTAATACCTCATGACAGAATATATAGTGCAAGTTTTGGGTGGGGTGGTTTTTCTTCCTTCTTTGAATTTGAGCTTAAGATACTGCTGATGAGGGACAGTTAAGAAATGGGCATTCATTTTGCTCTTGAACTCAAAGGAGGTAAGGAAATCCCTATCCTTTTGACAAGAGAGCTTCTCAGGTTTATTGCTGACACAGTTTTGGCGCAAGTATCCCTCTTGTATATAACTTCATTGTCCCCAGGAAATTGGGCCCCGTGAGGAGCATGCAAGAGCTTACATAACCTGATATTAATACGAAGTCTGTCAAATGACTGTGAGACTGAAATTATGCTTAACAAGTGGTCTGGCAAACTGCATTCACGCTGGAATGATACTCAACTGGTTAGGGGCACTACTCTGACATGCAAACCCCCTCTAGTTTCAGTGTCTTTTACCAGTGAACTGTTTGTGAAATAAGAAAGTCACTAAATTTTTTGGGGTGTATCTAGGCTTGCCTTCCATCCGTACCCGAAATGTACCTTTGGGTCCTGACCATGACACCCCTTCGGGGAATCCCACAGTTTCCATCTGAGGCAGGTACGTGCATTTTAAGTGGAGGCACACACCAGTGCCTAGAGAGCATTTGCATCTGCAGTAGGGCACAGGTAACCCCTGTCCTCGCTTTTGCACCTCTGAACCAGTATTTGCTTCCCTCACATTATAAAAGGCAAAAACATTGAAATGCCTAGGTGTGATACTAGCATAGGTTATAGGAATATTCTAGAGTGAGGTTGCAAGTTCTGCTTTTCCTTCTCTTTAGGAAAATGGGGTGAAGGAAGAGGGTGCGGATAACATTGACAATGCACTTCCAACAGTTAGGGTCCTCTTCATTTTCCAAATCTGTCCATTCTGTACACAGCTTTTGTTCTGTACACAACTCTTAATTTGGTTTGCTGTTAATGTATCTTTCTTTGATATTAAATACAAATTGTGAAACGTACAGAAAGTGCACTGGTGTTGCCTTCACAGAACCAACCCAAAAACTTCCGTGACTTGCTCATTTGAATTTGTAGAAAAATTTGATGGATTTTCCTGTTAATTATGCAGTTCATCTGCTAGGAGATGTGTTCTTATTCAGTCTCTGTTGTTAAATTCATGCAACCTGCGCCTTAAATCTCCGTATGTACCAACATACTTGTATTGAAAGTGCATTGACAAGTGTGAAAAAGCTAAGCTTGTTGTGAATTGATTTTATAGTGTCATTTGCTTTAAGTTTGATATAATACTGATTTTTCTGTCAGTACTCATTCTGCTGCTTAATTCATAGATTTTTTTTTTTCATTGTATATATGAATTGCATATTTATAGTAAATTCACTTTCATATGCACAAATCCCTTCCATTATACATAACCACAGAAAAAACTCAAGTCTTGGATTCCTCTGCATGAAAAGGAGTCTGGGTAACATGTGTGCTTCCATTACTACATGTAATGCTTTGAAATACCATGCCAACACTTCTCCAAAGACAAAAAAACTGAGAGGAAATACCATCAAGCTAGGACATTCTTCCCCCAAGTCATATACTCCCAAATGTCCATTCTAGTGTCTAAGGCCCCATTCCAGCCACTGTTGCTAACTGGAATGTTTTATGAGCATTTTAAATAGTGTTCTGTAATAGTATTCTTCCAAACCCCCAAATAAACCTGGGCAGGTGTAAGGGACTTTAGGCCCCTCTCATCATAGAATTTTTCCCACCTCTTAGCCATGGGTTGTGGAGATTTTATCAGTTGTAGAATAATGATTCATGTGATCATGACTGATCCTTTCAGAAGATCATAATGTAGTTTGCTAACAATACTCTTCACATGAAAAACATGGTGGGATTTAGCCAGAGGACTACAGCTTACCAAGAAGTGCTTAGGTGCCAGTGGTACTGATTTCCTTGAGCAGGAGTCCAAGCTGCTTAATTTAAACTGCAGTTAGAAGTGCTTCATTCTCAGGAAAACAAACCTGAGATGGACAAACGAAAGTTCAGCCTATAAATCCTATTGTAGGGCAGACCCTGCACCTTCACAGATCTTCTCTGAAGTTGGGGAAAAGACAGAAATTGACATAAGTATACTGATCGGTCCTCAAGCTAGATAACGTGCTCACAGCTGAGTAATAAAGAATTGGTTGTATTATAGAGGCTAGCAGCACAAACAACTGATGTTTCCAAAACATCTCTTTGGCCCTTTAATATCTATATGGATGGGAAAGTATGTCCACCATCAATGTCACTTGTAAGTTACCCAGTATAGAAAATAGATGCATCTTTTGCAGCAAGTGTCCAAAGCTTCTGTAGCATGCCAGTGCTTCTCTGGGCCTTTTAGTTATTTTAAGACAGCTGATTTTGAAGTATGCTTTCATCAGAAGGGCCTAGTTACTGTATATTGGTGTGACCATTCAATGAGTAAAGGTGTAGAATCTCTCTTCATTAAATTATGGCAAATAATAGGCCAGAGGATAAGACAGCATCGCAACTGTGTAGCTAGCTGCTTTACAGTCTTTCAGAAATAATGGTACTCCTTTGCTGAAAATGTCCAATTAATACCAAATCATGTCTGAAAGTGTAACAGTAACAAAATAATGTTTTCTTGGTGGATGCTTATGGTTTTTCTAACTACTGTTTATATGTCCTATCAAACTTGCTGGCACTTGTTCCCACCCTCAACTACTTGTGCAGTTATTAAATAGCTGACAAAAGTGTAAAACCATTAGCTATTAGCTAAATAAAACCATGTAAAAGTAATAGTTACATTAATACATTTTTAATGAACATTTTTTCCTAAAGCAGAATAACAAAAACCAAAATTGCTGTATGGCTGCTGCACCTAGGAAAAAGTCAAGTTTAATGATAAATCTGGCCTTAGAGAACCAGCCAGAATGGATAGAGTTTGAATAGGATTTAAAAACCCAACTGTGTGCAGAAATTAGAGTTTTGCCCCTGAATCATATGGAATTACAGTGCTGGATGCGTGTGCCATGCCTACACAATAAAGCCCAGAGGAAGCAG
>VYZV01014121.1:0-19051 GCA_013401275.1 Pandion haliaetus | reverse complement strand
AAAAGAAAAATGCACACTGAAGTTCTAGTATCTTTAGACTACTAAACCCATAACTTTTGCATTTTTATTCACCATAAAATTATAGAAGTTAAATCGGAATCATAGTTTTGGAGGATATTGAAATGGTATGATTTTTAAATGCTCTACATCTACCTTTTGGCATATCACAATTTATTCAGTCAGTGTACTCCAAAAACATTATTGTGAATTTCTCAGGTTTATAGATGATAAAATATTTTCTTGTCAATATACACAGAAGTATACACATATACACATTTGGGGGCCACAAATGTTTTTAAAATGGGACCTAAAACTGGAGGAATCTTAAAAGAACTTTATTTGGTTTATTTATTGATTGAGGAGGGCGGAACTACACTGATTATTAGGTTAAACAACAGTAATGACCTATTTTCTCTTCTGACTAGAATTAGATCATGATACTCTACTGCTTCCTGCATTTTTAAAATTCTGATTTACTATGAATGTAATGGGAATATGCAAGTGTGCTGACAGCTTTTTGTTTTGTTTTGTTTTTAAATTGTTGTGCAAGTGAAAATTACCTTGATTTAAAGTACAAAATCTAGGGAAGGTAAGAGCTGCTTCAGCTACAGGTAGGTTAAATGAGCAAACATTTTAATAGAAGTTAGTGAAAGAAAGTACAAGAAAACAATATGGGATATAAATCGTATTACATGTGCTGGGTCAGTTGGGTTTAGAGACTGTTATCTGCAAGTCTGTATTTCCCATTTTCCTTTGCATAACTGGACATAAACCAATTGCATGTTACTTTCTCCGTAATCAGTAAGCCTCCTTTTATACATTAGTTTCTATAAATCAGGTACCCAGAAAATGCATTTTGAATATTTTTGCATTCAAACTTTGTGGTTCTGCATGGTCTTCTTTTCTGGGGAAGCATATATGTAATATGCATCATGCCAGCATTCTTTTTCAATAAAAAGAGAGTCAGTTCATAATACAGGTAAAGGGATTGTTTTGTCATACAGCTAATGCTATACAAACTGTAATATCCTGTTAATGATGTCTAGTTAAGTTTGAGTTTGTGTTTGCCTATTAATGGATTGCAGTTCAACAACAACATTTATAAAAATAAAGGTAATTTTGCTGTGAACTCTGGAGCTGTATATGCTTCACAATATTTACTTTTAATCTGTGTTGTTTCTATAAAACAGTCTTCTGAGTCAAAGACAATCCACGTTAGATATAGACATACAGGTATGTGGTGAGAAATGTTTTTGTTTGAAAATTAAGAAATACCACAAATTAAAATCTTTGAAGATATCTTGAGTAATTGAATTCCCATACCTACATAATCCATCTTTGCAACACTTAATTTATATGCTTTTGAGTAATTAAAATGTGTATGTCCTTTGTAACATTATTTTATCATATGTATTCAAAGAAACAGAAGCTTTAAACTTGCATCTATTCTAATTGGGGAAATTAATTTACTGTGTTTCATATGTCAGTAAGTATAGGGTACTTTTCATTGGCTCTGTATTTGATGCTAAATATACCCATATTTAATAAGTGCATCATAGTAAGTGCAGCATAAATGAACCAATATGTTGATATCATCACTATAGAGCTAGAGAAACACCAGCTATAAATTTAGAGGACCCCCAGTGACATCTGTGTAACTGAGAGATGAATTTGGTCCTGTGTTGATATAACAGGTTATATCACTGGCTGTAGCTGCTCAGCACTGTACTGAATATGGATGTCAGTTGTTTACCANCCATACTACTAATATAGTATTTGCTACTGCGCTGATTTTGCATTACCTCCCACTTAGCAAAGCGTGGAGTAGCATTAGTGTTGCCTTGTCTGCTCATCACTTTGGCGAGGGGAAAATTCCTCAATAGCAGACTATGCTGCATATGTCAGGAAGTTAAAAATATGCCACGGTTTTAAACCTCTATTTCAGATTATATTTTACTGTAACCAACCAGGATCAGGCTCTCCATCAAATGGCACTTAGAAATACCGCTCAGTGCAACTCTGCTGAAAGCCTTATCAAACATGCATTTGCTTGAGATGGCGAAAATGCACACTAGTGTGCAGCATGGGAAGGTGTTTGCTTTTGTTTCTGCAGTTCATGAACAGAACTGCTGGATTAGGTGTATTTTGGCAATAGAGGGATTGCAGATAATTTTTACAGATGTCTCACAACAATCTGACTGAATACTAGAGTGCAAAATGGGGGATGGGCAAATGAACAAAAGGTGCTTTGTAAAATTTTGTTCAAGACTAATAAGTATTAAAATTTCTAGATTACATTATCAAAACAATTGTATTCACTGCGGAATTACTATTATTTTCAGTTGCAATTGATTTGGGAAATATAAATGCATTTTTAACTTTGACATGTTTGATAATATTGTAATGATTTAGAATGCAACTCCACACTACATTTGGAGCTAAGTGAAGAAGCAGCATTATTAGCTGCCATAGACTAAAATACCTTGTAGAGATATAATCGTATGCAGCCCGTGGAGTATAAAATAAGACAAGTGACTGTAGTTGGAAGGGAAAACATTGAGCTGATAAGAACATGATTTTAAGTACAGACCTGCAAAATTAGTGTACGGCAATAATGCATGGCATTGACAAATTGAAAAAATTCCATAAAAAAGATCTTAAGTTGAAAGGAGCATGTCAGTGCCAGCTCTGGTCTGCTTTGGAACATGACTAGGCACTGGAAAAAATAATGTAATTTGTCAGTCTCCAGTTTAGTGTCTTATTCTGTTATCGGCTGCATTTGTTAGGTTAAGTAACGATTCACACTGTTTGCATGGTTCTTTGCGTTGCTGGAAATGCAAAACAATTTTGACTGAATGAGTTCTTGTCCTTCTGAGAAAGAGGACAAAAGAGACCATCAGGAACTCTTAGCCCTTGATAAAACAATGTTTGGTGAGTGGAATCCAAAACCTTAACCGGGAAAGTAGAGCATCTCCAAAACTTCCTTGTGAAATGTTGTATGTGTTTCTCCTTGGTTATTCATCTTTAATTAGGGATTATGATGATGATTGTTACTTTAAATAATGCAGGTTACCTTCTTCTCTTGAAAAGGGTTTCCCCATGATGTGCTTAATGGTATGAGATGGTAGTGCTTATTCACTTTACTAATGAGTTTGAACACCAGATAGCCTCACTATCAGTCTTCTCATAGTGGGAAAGCTTCAGAAGCAGCAGAGGTTATAAGCTCTTGGACTTTTTTATTTCAGAGATGAAATTTTGAGTCCTTTGAGTGGTGTGTACTGATGCAATATTTAGTACAGTGTAAAACAGACACTAGCAGCCAATTTTTCTTCAGCATCACTTCAACCACTGGTCTGGATCTCTACTACCATTACAGTGAGTCAGCAGAAAAGAGATTTTTTTTCCTTCATCTCATGGAATAACAGTCTTCATTAAAGGAAAGAAATGGATTACAAAGTGTGTACCTGTATGTATTTATGCTTTCAAGCACATAAAATTAATCATAGAGCTAACATGCTCCTGTGTATGCAAGACTTCCAAATCCATGAAATTTGGCACTCTCCAGATTGAAACCTAGGTGCAATAGGGGTTAATGTTTCCCATAACTGGCTTTGAAAAGAGAAAATCTGTGTTATGTGACAGCGTTATACTTGAGTCTTAGCTGAAGATTAATAGAAACTACTGGCATTTTTTTTAGGGTAATGTCAATAGGGCTAGAGATAGGTAAGGTAAGATATACCTAATTTGTTTGTTAGGAGACTCTACAGATTTCTAGATGATTTTGTATATTTAGAAGAGATAATATTATTGAAATGTATATATCCTTGTAGTTAGCTTCTAAGAGTGTTCACTGTGTGTATAAAAAGTTATGAAATTTTACTTTATGATTTTTTTAAAAAAAACAAAGTGCCACTCATGATTAGTTTGCATCTTCGAACTGCTTAGATTAGTTTTTTAAAAAAAAAACAAACCAAAATTGCAAACTAAAATTACCTTTATGTAAAAGTAACGCTACAACTATATTACGAAGGGTAGACAGGAAGACAGTGTTACTACATGGTCAGAGAGGATCTTTTGTTGTTGTCTTTAATTATGAACTTCAGTATATTCAGAAGCTTCAGTTTTTTGGTTTTTTTTAGTGTAAATTTCCTGAGTTTCTATTGTGAATACTTTCTTGTAACACTATTTTACTTCAAGGTACTGAACCTTAGTGATGAATTTTGTGTAAGACTATAGTATAATGAAGTGCTGGCTGTTTATTACTAGTTGTAGTATTTAAAACAAAACAAAACCCCACCAAAGGGTGTTAGAAATACAAATCCTATTGAGGTCTAATGGAGACTTGCGGTCTTAAGTACCTTAATGCTTCCCTATAACTGCCAGTGATTCCCCTGTAATCTTGTTCTTTCATTAATAATCCCCATAATTTACACATCCCATTTGTGTATGCACGGCAAACAATTCTTCATAGCGTTATTTTACATACTGGATTCCAGAACATATTAGAGTTAAATATAACAGGAAAGAGAATTGTGCATAATGGTCAGCAAAGCACTCTTCTCACTAACAGAGCTAAAAAAAATATTAGGAAAGAGAAGAATTATTTTCAGATAAGATTTGTAATTATGGAGTCAATGAAGCCAAAGTACGAGCAAGTAGTTTGAAAAGGAAGAAGGTGCAGAGAAGGCTTCTGAGTCATAGAGGGGAAAATTCCTGAAGATTCTGTACAAGCGGAAGGAACAAATTGGGATCAACTGATTACATCAGTGGAAAAAAAGTAAATTAAAAGCTTTGAAAATGAGAGATGACTTTTAACTGATATTTGAAATAACTTGAAAGACTTACATTTTTGTGAGGAAGCATGAAACCCAATCCTTATCTTTATTTAAAATAAATGTTTAACATCGGCCTTTAGAATAGAAGATGGATTCCCCCCGCCGCTGCAAAACAGGAAGATTCCCTAGTGAGTATGTAATAGATTAAAACATCCAAAAACTCTACTTGCTTCCCATTGTATATTTTGACTGCAGAACCTTTGCAGTACTGGAGTTTTCAGGATTTTAATTGTGGTCGGGATGGCATCATTGATGTTCCTCAGACACCTTTAAACATCCCTGCTCTAAAGCTTTAGTAACTTCACAGCTAGAGAACATTTTGCTTACGCTGTTTATGTTACGGCCTGAGTAAATACAAAACAGCAACGTTACCTACATTGGTCTGCAACTGTGTCCTGGTTTCAGCTGGGATAGAGTTAATTGTCTTCCTAGTAGCTTGTATTTGAGCTAGGTATGAGAAGAATGTTGATAACGCACTGACGTTTTCAGTTATTGCTAAGTAATGTTTAGTCTAAAGTCAAGGCTTTTCGGCCTCTGATGCCCAGCCAGCAAGAAAGCTGCAGGGGCACAAGAAGCTGGGAGGGAACACAGTCAGGGCAGCTGACCCAAAGTGACCAAAGGGGTATTCCATACCATGTGACGTTTTTAGGAACTAAGACGGGCGCGTCGCGGCTCGGGGGCTTCCAGGTGCGTCGGTCGGTGGGTGATGAGCAATTGCGTTGTGCATCACTTGTACATTCCAACCCTTTTATTATTACTGTTATAATTTCATTAGTGTTATCATTATCATTATTAGTTTCTTCTTTTCTGTTCTATTAAACCGATCTTATCTCAACCCACGAGTTTTAGTTCTTTTCCCAATTTTCTCCCTCATCCACTGCAGGGGGGGGAAGTGGGTGAGCGGCTGCGTGGTGCTTAGTTGCTGGCTGGGGTTAAACCACGACAAACTGAAGTACTTATCTTTGCCTCTCCCCACCCCAAAAATGCAGAAATACTGCCTGAATGGGTCTGAACAGGAGGTGACAATATCACTCCCACAGAAGCTATACTCTGTGGGAAAAACTCTGCAGGTGTTCTTATGATAGCAAAGCTGGTGATTTAGGGAAACCTTGTATATTAAGATAAGCAGAAATGTGGGCTAGATTCCCTGCTCAGGCAGCATGCTGATAGTAATTGATAGGCTTTGGCCAGAGATGGGTTTGGCTTATGACTCTTCAAAGCAACTTTCTACGTGATCTGCTTAAAAGCCAGTAAAAGTTTTACATGAGTTTTGCAATAAAGGATTCAAAACTAAATTAATCCTGAAAAAAGTCTTGTGAGGAAGTTCTCACTTTTTGTTTACAGGGATAATTTTCATCATTAGTAGTTTTAGAAGGCTCAGGAAGATAAAATTGCTTTGTGATGGTGGATGACAACTGACTTCTGATGAATGCAAAGTGATGGCTTATGCAATAACTTGATTTAGCCAGGTGGAACCTTATTAATTTTTAAAATGTATTTGAGCATTTCCTTTATGTTCCAGCTTATTGTGTTGCAATAAGTTAGCAGAGATGTTCTTGGTTTTAATCTGCACCTTAATAAAATTTTGCTTGAGACAAAGTGATAATTTTTATTGAAATATTATTTTGAGGCACAGATACATATACACATATCTCTGAAGCTAAGAGTGGAAACCACTTGGCTTGAAATACCATGATGACTTGTCCTTTTAAGAGAGATACTAGGCAACAATTACATAACTATTCCTAATTTATTTTTTGTATTAGAATCATAGAATCATTTAGGTTGGAAAAGGCCTTTAAGAGACAATACACTTTATCTTTAAAACTTCTAAATCAGTAAAAGCCCTACAAAAATTCCAAGATTCTGCAGTCACTGTTGGTATCTTTGGATTTTTTCCCCAAGAAAGACAGAGGCCAATTGTTGTCCTTTTTATGTTTAATCCCTGCCAAAAGATCCCCCAGTTCTTTCATTTGGATTAATTATTTACAATATCCTATTCTGCAATGTTATATAATAGTTCTATGAAACACTTTGTTTTTCCAGACTGCTCTCCAGCACTGCTCTTATATAAGTTGATAAAATACAGAATAAGAATTAATGCACTAGTACTTTCAATCTGTGATTTCTTTTTCTCCCGTATATGTGTACAAGCATAAAGAAATGTTCTACATGAATAATAACATTGACCTTTTCTATCACTATACATCTTGATTTTGTTTCTTTTGATGCATAAGCCCAGTAGCAAGGCATATGCTGTATTCTAACCAGAAGTACTGCCCACTTGATGAAATTCTGCAAGACGTCAGACTAGCTGATCATACAGGTTCCTTCCAGCCTTAAACCCTATGAATGAAACTGTAACCTCATGTGGGAAGGATATCTCTAAAAAAGCCTTATTTATGCATGCGTGGAATTTCAATAGTATTTGGTTTTGTTAGAAGGAGAATGACTAAAGAGACTGTGGCTGCATAGAAGTATCAGCTTATGCAGATCCTGTCACCTTTCTACAGAGTTAAGCTTTCCAATGGTACTGGGTTTACTATCACCTAAAGGCATATAGCCCTTAGTGCAAATCCCGTAGAGGTAAATTGGAGATTTTTAGATTAAGTTCATGTTATCTGGTGTCATACTGATGTGCAGTTTTCTGGGAGCTAGTAATTTTTAAGATGGTTTGAAGTTCAAACTACAAACTGATTCACAAATTACTCAGAATTCTGAATGCACACCTATTAATTATTTTTGTCACTTTATACAATTATTTCATACCATGCTTTTACCTTACTTTTATGAAGTGGACTATCAATTAGGTATATTGGAAAAGTGAAGCAAATGCAGTACCAGCCCCAGCTCCTTTGGCTCCAGTAAAAAAAATTACTTCTACTAAACTTCTTTTTCATTTGTAGCCCTCAGCATTTCTGGAAGGGAAGTAGAATCTCTTAACAAGAGAAATCATGACAGTAGGGTATGCAGAGACAGTAGAGCTACAGTGCAAGTAATTGCTGAGTTTTGTTTGTTTGTTTTTCTTCTCAGCCAAGAAACCATTTTATTTTTTTTTCATTCAGCCTTCCAAGCTGAAGGTATTACCAGAAAGCTTTTTAGGGGAGCCATTAGCTATGAAAAAGAAGATAAGCTCAGTTACTAATGTGTGTGCTGAGTACTCTGAAAGTGATACTCAGTTCTTTGATATAGCATGGAATTTGTATATGACCTTGAACAATTCACTCAGGTGGAGCTCTCATTCCATTTAAGTCCATGATAGTTATAGAATCATAGAATCATTTAGGTTGGAAAAGACCTTTAAGATCATCGAGTCCAACCATCAACTATGCCCACTAAACCATGTCCTGAAGTGTATCGTCTACATGCTTTTTGAACGCCTCCAGGGATGGTGACTCAACCACTTCCCTGGGCAGCCTGTTCCAATGCCTGACAACCCTTTCAGTAAAGAAATTTTTCCTGGTTTCTCTGAATGAAAAATGAGAGAAATAGGAAAGCAGTAGTTTCCTCAGGATGTTGTGAATATAATTGTGTGATGGATGCACGTAAGCTGGTAGGGTTGCCCAAATGAATGCAGGAGTTACATGCAGTATACAACAGCAATTGGATAAAGTAAGTAAATCTGATCCAGGAATATTTGTGAAAATGCATCACCTCAACTTCTTTCTTATAAATTCCTTTATTTCTCTGACATCAATGTCTCTTCCTTTGGAATTAGTTCTCTTTAAAATATGTCTATATTAACCACTCCATTCTGTTTGCGGTGTTCATGTTTAGTTCTGTAGTTTGTAGTCATGGCTTGATTAGCTGTCCTGCTTCTAAATGCATTTCTTGACAATGGCTTTGAATAAATTTTCTTTTATTTTCACACTGATTCTCCTGTACCATAATCACTGAATTGAAAAATAGTTTCTTATATTAGACCTATTGTCTTTCTACCCTGAATTTCTACTTTTAGACCTATTTATGCTATATCTAACTATGAGTTTGTATGCTGCCTAACATGAGTCCTGATCTCAGAGAAAATTCTAGAGGCCACTATAGTACAAGCAGTGACAGGTATTTATAAAAGCCTTAGTGTTACTATCTGAGCATTTCTGAAATAAAACTTGTTAATTAGTTTTATCTAAGGAGATTCTCACTGGATTCTCACTGTATCCTGGGCTCTATCAAAGGAAGCGTGGCCAGCAGTTGAAGGGAGGTGATTCTGCCCCTCTACTCCACTCTCGTGAGACCCCATGTGGAGTACTATGTTCAGCTCTGAGGCCCCCAACATGAGAAGGACATGGACCTGTTGGAGCGAGTCCAGAGTAGGGCCACAAAGATGATCAGAGGGCTGGAGCACCTCCCCTCTGAAGACAGGCTGAGAGAGTTAGGGTTGTTCAGCCTGGAGAAGAGAAGGCTCCAGGGAGACCTTTTAGTAGCTTTCCAGTACCTAAAGGGGGCTTACAAGAAAGCTGGAGAGGGACTTTTTACAAGGGCAGGTAGTGATAGGACAAGAGGTAATGGCTTTACACTGAAAGGGTGTAGATTTAGTTTAAATATAAGGAAGAAATTCTTCACTGTGTGGGTGGTAGGCACTGGAACCAGAGAGGTTGTGGATGCCCCATTGTCGTGGTTCAAGCCCAGCCAGCAACTAAGCGCCACGCAGCTGCTCACTCACTCCCCCCCACCCAGTGGAATGGGGGAGAAAATCAGGAAAAGAAGTAAAACTCGTGGGTTGAGATAAGAACGGTTTAATAGAACAGAAAAGAAGAAACTAATAATGATAATGACAACACTAATAAAATGACAACAGTAATAATAAAAGGACTGGAATATGCAAAGTATGCAAAACGCAATTGCTCACCACCCACCAATCGACGCCCAGTTACCCAGTTAGTCCCCAAGCAGCGATCCCCCCTGCCCCCACTNTGAAAAATCCTTGACTTTGGACTAAACACGACTTAGCAACAACTGAAAACATCAGTGTGTTATCAACGTTCTTCTCATACCTAGCTCAAAAACATAGCACTATACCAGCTACTAGGAAGACAATTAACTCTATCCCAGCTGAAACCAGGACACCCATCCCTGGAAGTGTTCAAGGCCAAGTTGGATGGGGCTTTGAGCAACCTGGCCTAGTGGAAGGTGTCCCTGCCCATGGCAGGGGGGTTGGAACTCGATGATCTTTGAGGTCCCTTCCAACCCAAGCCAGTCTATGATTTTATGATATTCTCTGTGTGAATAAGTTGCTTGAAAGCTGAAGCACTATTCATTGATTATTACTGAAAATTCTTAGAAATTGAGACTTCTGTTATTTTTTTTGCCAAGATAGATTATTAATGGCATAATCATTAGAAGTAGCTGAAGTGTGTTTGCCTGAAAAATATCATAATAATAATGGCAGTAGTTTGTTAAAGTGATGTTGTCGCTTGTGTGTGTTCTTTTTAATGTACAGCAGAAGTTAGTTAGTCATGTTGAAACCAAAAAAGATCAAAGGGAGAGAGCCAGATGCTATTTCTATTATTTCTGATTGTTCTTAAATAAAAGCAATCATCTAACAGGAGACATATCTCTGAGAAAATTAATGGTGTAATTATTACTGAAGCTATAGTTAAGAGACAAAAGTGATGTTGCATAGCTATCACTAAGGATCTTTACTTGGCTGTTCTGCCTTCCTTCTATCTGTAGTGACATAAAGCAAAAATGGTCTTACATGATTTTTCCTTACATTTTGTTTTCAATTGTATTTTTCATTGCACCCATTCTGAGTGAGTTGCATGAGATTTCATGACACCCAGGTACACCAAAAACTCTTGTGTTCACTCTTAGCTTGGATGCAACTGTGTGATGCATTCCACTGTTAACAGCTCAGAAGACCTGTAAGGAAAGATTTTAAATGGCTACAGAATAGGTTGGTTTGTTTCTTTGTTTTATTGTATGTATTTAAAAAGAAAGTTTGTACTTTGTGTTGAATGCGTAGCTTTGACTGTTTACCAAGAGAGGGCTGCTTGGTCACTCGCTTATTTTAATCTAGTAGTACTGTTGTAGCTGTGATCAGCTATCGATACAAGTGAAGCAAATTTTTCACAGAAAGTGGTGATATCTTTTATTGGAAGAATTCAAAAAAATAGATGCCTTCAGGAATACATGCATGCTTTAGGCAAAGGCTTTTGTGCTCCAAACCATGTCTTCTGCCCCCCATCACAACATCGGGTCTACTAAAAGATAGACCAGATAAAAGATAGCTCTCACTGTATGTTTTGCATCTTGACCTAGAAATATATTTCCTTCTCAATATACTTATAATATTAACAGACAATTTTCTTTGTTAATCACTTTCCCATAGCTGCTTTTATTTAGCTGTTAGCATATGGGTTAGTATTCAAAATATAATCTGGACCTTTTGAAGTTTAAAGGAACCATTTTCACTGGTTTGTTAGGAAATGCTTGAAACTTGCAGTAGTTTTCCTCTTTTGGGGGCCATCTTTCTCTGTATTGAGGTCCTTAGCACTCTCATGCATCTTGCATTTATGAAGACTCTAGGACTCCTACTAATGGATCTTGATCTGTATATTATTTAAGAAACTCTAATATGAACCCGCCACTGAAAAGCCACTTATTTTCTGCTATGTCACTTAAAATTTGGAATGCTAATTACACAGAAAATACCTTGCTATAGTTTTTTGAAAGTATGATGTTGTCATTCTAATAATCATCTGTTGATACTGTCATTATAATCATCATTCATTAACAACAGGAATATCAACTGTATTGTGTGTTTCTGTCATCAGAACTGTAAATAGGATATATTTGGGTTTGGACTGTTTATGGTAACTTACAGAATTACTTTCAGAAGTACATAGTAAGGGTGTGGAAAATGCTAGTAGCTTAATCTTTCATTCAATAACTGTAAGAATCTCTAATATATAGATATATAGCATGGTTAAACTGGACCTTACATCTTCAGATGTTTTCTAATGTAATGAAGTGTTGACTTGAACATGGATGGTCATAACATCTGAGTATACTGACTTTACTGCTTTTCTATTCAGAAGTAATTTGTTAAGTCTTCAGCTAATGAAATGACCAGTTTAGAGAGGATGGTTGTTTATTTTCTCTTTGCAGTGATAGCTGCAGTCCCTCTATTCAGCCAACTTGTGTCTTCGTCTCTGTTTTAAATTAAAATACATAAAAGTGTTCCTACATATATCTCACGAGCCACCCGTATTTCTCTTACAGTGTGTACCTCCTGATATTGCACCTCTGATTGCTGTTTCCCAACTGACATCCTTGGAATGTCAGCAAATACAACCAACTGCTTGCTTTTCCTTTAGACTTCCAGATTTAGTGGGTATTCTTTTTTTTCCCCCCTCTCTGCTTGGAATTCTTTCCAATGGTTCCCCTCCCCCTCTTCTTTAGTTTACAGACTTCTCCAATGCTTTTTTTTCTGTGCTGATTGCAGGAACACCCACCTTTCTGTGGTTTTAGTAGAGCCTTTCATGCTCTTTTCTCTGTACCAGCCCTCTAACCAGATATTTAGGCCAATTATTCTGTTCAGTTTCATTATTCTGCTCCCACAACTACAGTAATAGTCCACTTGAAAGATCACTTGGCTTCTTTTACTGTTGAGACTGCTTGCTAGTTCCCAGAATGGCATCTTCACATCCTGTGATCTTATGTTTCTTTTTTTTTCCCAGAGTTTTATTTAAATTAAAAAGGGGTGGGGGTTAAATGGAAAACCACACACATATAAATGAGCAGGGGAAAAAAAAAGAAGTCCAGATATCAAATAGATGCTTTCAGGAAGGGGAATTCCAACACTGGCAGTTTGCAAGAGACCCCGAGTATCAAATAACGTTTTTCAGTACATTTTCCACAACAGGACTATGAATAGAAATCCTATTGAGATTCTTGGAGCAAGTGTTGCCTGCTCTTTGTTTTGCAGTCACGGAGTATGAATTTCACCTACAATTACAAAATGGCACCCAGAAAACCTTTACTTCTGTTTTGTCCATGCACACTCAAATTTGAAGCTTTCACTTCAAAAGTCTTTGTTAAGTAAATGTTTTAATAATGTGTGTAGACACTTCACGTGATAAATTTCATATCACAGTGTTAATGTCTCCCAGGTTATAAATACCATTTAAATTTAACTTCCAGTTTTAAAAAGTCTAACTTTTCTGCCACCTTCTCTTTTTTCTTTTTTCCCTTTCATCTTCTATTTTTGTCATTAATGTATGAAAGTATTTGGCCTCTTCACGCTTAGCTCTTCTGAATTACAAGATTGAAGATATGCAGAAATATCTCATGCTCATTTCCTGTGTGACAGTTACCATCAGATGAGAATTTTAAGACTGGATCTCACTCTTTATGTCTTGTTAAACATCCCTTTATAGTATATGTAGGTTCTGTTGTTCTTAATACTGAAATTGTTTATCTGAGATAAAAATTCTGCATTGTTGTTAAACAATAGCATAATCTGCTCAACAAATTTGCATGTAACTTGTTCATATCTGTTCCAGCTCTTTTTTTCTTCTTCTGTAATTAATATTTTTTCAATTGTGCAGCAAAACACAGGTGACTTGGGGTAGGAATTTTTTTCCCCAAATATTGTATCAAACATTGGAAGGGTACCACATATTTCTAAAGAAGAAAACAAAACCAAATGTCCCGTATCTTTTTCAGTCTTATAAAAAGCAAATAATATGCATCTGTGAAGAACATAGCTCATTGCCACTTAAGCAGACAGTATGAACATATAAAGTGCTTAAATGATCGGGTATTTCTTGCCATAGATTCCTTTATTACCTTAACTTTTAGAAGAAGGTTTTAATTTCTGTCCTTTCAACCAAAGAAAATGTGAGCCTGCAACTGTGTAAAATATATTACTGACAGTACTAGTGTTACTTGCAGAGGGGAGGATCAACCACACATAGAAGAGTTCTTTCTATGTGGTACTCTGAGCTGCCATGAGCTGATGCTCTTTCTCAGTCTACTCCCTAATGAACAGGTGTCTTGTGCCACATGGTTGCCTTTCTTGTTAGCAGTTTCAGTAGAGAGGCTAATGATTAAACGGGCATTTCTCAAGGTCAGGGATAAATTACATACCCGGGAGAGTGTGAACGAAAATTGCATTGCTATTCTCTGTACTGTATCAATTCAGAAGAAAGAGGACTTCACTTATCAGAGCTGTCAGTCCAGCACCTTTCACAGCCAGTCAGCTCATTTAAAGAAAATACTGAGAATTCTGAATTTCTTTAATTGTTCTTATGCACACAATCATATGGTGAAAAGGTTCTCTATAATGACGGGGCTGTTATAAATCGCATATGACAAACTGTTTCTATATTCAGAAGGAAGAACTTTTGCTCATTTCTTTTTAGTGATATGGTGAATTAGAAAATGGGATGCAGACCATGTTTGTACTTTCATATAAGTACCAAATAGTTAAGTATTTTGTTTGTAGAAATATATTCAGATAAGAGGTGATCCCCTCCATTTCTTTGTATTTCAGAGGCTTAAACTCATGATCCGCAATGCTGTTTTGAAATCACAGATAAGATGACTGAAGGGTTATGTACCTAAAATAATTCTGTGGATCTGCATGTATCTTCTCTGAGGCAAGAAGTGATTTATGGAGAAAAGTGAGGATAGGGCCCGGGCCTAGAACCAATGTGTATTCAGTGGACCATGCTGACTGAGTATATCTGCATTTTCTTAAATTTTATTATTAAAAACAATTTATATGAGTTATTAAAACTTCCTATGTGTCCAACAAGCAGAATATTTTAATCTTTTTCCTATTTAATCCAAATTGTGCTTGGTATATCTCCAAACTACAGTGCCTATACTTTTAGCTATATAATGAAGTGCATACTTTTGAAGTTATGTTTTTGCACAGATAAAAAAAATATTTGCTGAGACCATTTACTATGTAAAATGTGTAATCCCAGTAACAACGTTTTTTTGTTAAAATATTAATTACCCCAACTATGCTTATACATTACAGGGGTCCGTGCTTGAGTAGGGAAATACACTCTTCTGATTTGTTCCCATTTGTCGGAAATGGTCCCACTACTTTTTCTGATCTGTTTTCACTTACTGTACGGAACCATTCAGGGATTGTTTTTTTAAGGCAATGCTATGTACTGCACTTTTATCCAGCAATTCCTGTAGCTAGTGCACAGGAGAAAGCCAAGTTCTGTTTCAATGTTACTTATTAAAGTTATCTCAAGTGAATCCAGACACAGTAAGCAAAAAGACTCTTCGCTAATTGATTTTCAGAACAAAAGTACACCATCGGCAGGCAGCATCCCAAGCCATTGGGATTGCCTATTACTACAATTTGGACTTTTCAGCCTTTCAGGAGACTATATATATATACTTATTCTGTGTTTCTAGGCTTAAGTGGAAGAGATAAATGCCCTGCCATGCTGTCTTTGTGCTCTTCCACATTGTTCTTTTGTGGGATTTACTTCAGGTCATAAGTCTTCTCTCAGTGTAGTGGAGGATGACAAAAAATAAATGAACTTGCTTTTCAGTAACAGCTAAAGATACATTCTAATTTTCTCTGTTTAAGACTTGTGAGGTACATTCAGGGAATATCCAGCAGGTGGATATTCCCTGAACAAACTGTGGCCCATGGAGAGCCTGTGCTGGACCAGGTTTATCCTGAAGAACTGCAGCCCACAGAGAACCCATGCAAGAGCAGTTCTTGAAGGACTGCAGACTGTGGGAAGGACCCATGTTGGGGCAGGGGAAAAGCACGAGGAGGAAGGAGCAGCTGAGAGGAACTGTCACGAACAGACCACAAACCCCACTTCCCCACTGAACGTGCAATAGATGCCAAGTATTCACGGCAACACTGATTTAATACATTTGCCAAATGCAATTTTACCTAAACATTTTTGTGTCCAAGACGCCTTTTTGGCAGCATTAGAAAATGACTACAGCTCTCTGACAAGCAAATTAAAATGCCCAGTGAATGTAAACTTTTGCAAATTATTGATCAGGAGCCGGTTAAATTATTTGCTATGACATCAAGCAATCTGCTGATTTTGTCACTGCATAGAAAATAGCAAAAACTTTTGAAATCATTATCCCATTAAAATTGTCCAAAGGTACAGACTGACACTGCCTGAGAGCAGTTTCTAGGTATCTGTAAGTCTGCAGCGTGGATATCCGACCCAGTACGGTCTCTCCACAGGCCGCAGGGGGACAACCCGTTCCACCCTAGTCCCCCCGTGGGCTGCAGGGTAGTTCCTGCCCTGCCGCCTGCAGCACCGCTTCCCGCTCTTTTTTCGCTGACCTGGGTACTCACAGGGCTGTTCCGCACACTTTTTTTTCCTCAGTCCTGTGAGGAAAACACTGCCAGGCAGCATTTTGCCCTTTCTTCAATACACTTTCCCAGAGGCACAGCCAGTGTGGCTGAGGCGCTCAGCGGTGCCCTGTGGTGGGGCTGTCACTGAGCTGGCTGGAACCGGCTGGAACCGGCTGTGGCCAGCACAGGGCAGCCCCGACCTCTCCTCACAGAGGCCCCTGCAGCTACAGCTGCTGACAGCTCGGACCAACACCCTGTGCAACTGGTATAGTGATTTCTAGTTTCCTAAAGTTAAAAGGGAGTGCTTTTCTAACCTAACACTGATTTTGAAAGCGTGGATATAGAGGAAGGAGAGCAGGCCTCAGGAATATAGTAAGTGTCACACTGACTGAGGGCGATACTGCCAGGAGAACAGGAAAAAGTCATTCCTGATAACTTTAAAAGACCTATTTTTTCTGTCTTCATGCTGTAGATAGAAACACCTTGCCTTTCATTATAGCTATGCATGCAACTTCCGAATCCCTTTGTAAAAGTTTTATTAGAAGTACTTGAAAAAATTTAAACTAAGTTGCCTGTAAGGTCATCAGATCAAACATTTCTTTGCCTATTCTTGACCCTTGAATTCTTCATGCAAGGGAAATACATCTGTCTCTCTTTTATGATGTAGGAATCTACTAGAGATTAAAAGCTTACTCATAAAAAATAATACCACAAGTAGCTGCAGCTTTATAGTTTATGGGAGAATAGACGTTACCTCAGGAGCCCAGAGAATGTAAAATTTGGCATGGTAAATCAGGAAGCTGGTTAAATTCATTATTCTGACATCAAACTGCTGTTCCTGTCACCACTTACAAAACAGCAAAATTTTTTTAATTCAGTAATGCGATTAAATTGTTCTAAGATACGTTAGAACAGTCTTTATGGAGAAATTAGACCTGAATGATAATGACTGAAGCTCTGCTGTAAGTACGACCATCCCAATACATGTTATTTCTTTAATATATGCTATCAAAGCATTTAGAAGATGCTCAAGATTCAGAGGAATACTAAGGATAGAAGTTCTGTTATAAACTTGTAATTTACCATAGAAAAAATAGTAATAGTAAAAAATACGATTAAAAAAAATTTAAAGCAAAGGAGAGTTCTTCTTTAACCTTGTGATTTCCCTATCAGACCCTATTGCCAAACCTCGGCTAGGAGTTTCATACAGAGAACATGGGAAAAGGTCAGTGCTGGTGGGAAAGAAGAAAAGCTCTTTCACTGTGATGTATTTCAGGACAAACTTTGGGCTACAACTGAGTTGGTGCACTATGAACATAACTTTGTTATCCCTGAAACCTTCAAAACAACTAGGTGGGGGGAGCAGTGAAAAGCACAAGATGTAACCCTCCTGCCTTTCATCAGTCACAGTTGTTGCCAGCTGTAATCAATTAATTGCACTCAGCCACACCAATGGTGCTAAAGCAAATGCTAAACCTTGTCTTGCAGGATCTAGTGTAGAGTTGAAAGTGATCCTGGTTCTGTTTTGTCTTGTTTATATCTTTAAGTTGAATTCAGAAGGGAGATTTTTTTACTATATCCTTATATATGTTCCTGAATGTTTGAATATGTTGGGCTTTTTGTTTCTGTAGTGATGTAAAGCTAATTTAGGTCAGTTTCTGTATGTGTTCAAAAGTGTGCTGTGCCTTAACTTGTATTTCCTCCTATACTATTTTTTGAGAGTCTTAGTGTGTAAGTTAAGTATTCTTTGATATTAGTGGCCATAGAGTAATTTGGATGGATACAATTTGGAGAATTTTATGCATACTAAATTTAGTCTCCTATTTCAAAAGGAAACATACTGTAATACTGTCTTTCAGAGACTGCAATCTTAATGCATTTGGTCTTTTTTTTTTTCTCATAAGGGTTATGTTTGCTTGGGTAATCTTAAGAGCTTTCCAAAGGATCAGCAAACAGTTAAACCTATATTGGCAGAAGCCTTTTTAAGTGTTATTCTCAATGGACTTCCCAAGCAAGATACTCTTTAGATAATTTAAAATTTTTTAATTATTTTTTTTAAACTAAGCATTCATATTTATAGCTACCCTTGTTAATGTTAGGCACTATATACAGACAAAAAACTTATAACTAAAAATAGATTATGTTAGAAATGTATGCTAATTACCTCAGCCTTACCCGTGGCAGGAACAGTTTCCTTAAGACTGAAAACTTGTTATCTATTATTACAGATCTACCTAACTTTATCAGAAGGTTTGAAAAATATTACAGCTTTTGGGATGCTCATTTGTTTATTTTGTTTAAAATATTTGACTGTTATCTTAGCTTTTTGTTTACAAAGCTGCTGATCTTGTTCTAACATTTTGAAACTTTTCTTGATCCTCTCTTTTTTTGCTTTTCTTAGTTCTTTAACAACCTGATTTGTGGTTTGAATATTTTGCATGATCAAGTGGTCCTACCTACCAAATTTGGTGAATATGGCATATTAATATTGAGTTCTTTGGGTTGGTACAGTCAAATCAGAACAGAAGTAACTCATTTCCTGGGTACCACATGAAGGAAAAAGTGTAGTTTGTTCCCAAATGTCTGCATAGCTGACTTTCTTGCTGTTACATGGCTATGTGTTGAGAGACCCCCCTACCTTGGTAGTAAAGCCATTGGTTTCATTGCTTTGGAGGCTTGAAATTATCCCATTAAAGAACTTTCATAGGATCTCCTTCTGGGTTGTTGTGAGTTGTGGAGGCTTAGTGTGGATTAAATAGTCCACGATGATGTACATTGTCATAGAGGCACTGTCAGTGAATTGCTAGTCTTTCTACTATCTCTTGTTTCACGACTTTTGTTTAGTCACAGAAGGACTGGATGAAGCCTATTTCTAGTCACTACCATCAGAAATAGCTTCCCTCTTTCTTAT
>VYZV01014116.1:171268-194605 GCA_013401275.1 Pandion haliaetus | reverse complement strand
ACACTTTTTTTTTTTTTAAAAAAAGATGCTCAACAAATATTTTCTGCGAAACAGTGTCTTAATTCTCTGCAGAGCACTCAGTTTTCATCTGCTGATCAGACCTGATCAGAACTGATCAGAAAATCTGCAGTTGAAGGCAGATGTGTTGTCAGGAGTGACATCCTCTCCACCCACGTCATAGGGGTTACACGTTAATGCGACAGAGGCACGCCAATACATAGCCCCTGCACTATAGAGCACATTTTCAGAGAAACATTATCTACAACAGAAAGGGATGTTGGGAAATCAGATCCAAGAAGCTGAATGACAATGCAAAACAATACTGGTTTTATTACTTACTACCAATACTGGAAATACTGGGTATACCTGTAGAGAAAGAAAACAAAAAAAGTATAGTTAGCCGTTTGCTGTAGTTGGCCGAGCTATTACATCTAAGACTCTGAAAAGAATTTTCTCCTAATTTTCAGAATATTATATCAATACATAGTTAAACCCAAGTAACTGCCAACGTGTACCCAGCCCTTTATAAATGCAGAGTCTTTAGATTTTTCAGTACGAGGCTGCAGGGACCACTAAAATGTATTGACAGATGGGTATTTCTGGGACCTACACCAGCTCTCTGAACTTCATGAATTTGTCCAGAACTGTTTTGTATTTCAACTAACCAGCCATTAGGTTTAATGCCCTAGATAAAAATATCAGTCATGCATGTATTATGCAGATCTAGGAGAATAATTTAACCATGGGATAGATGCATTGCTAACTGCTTTGGCCGGCTGCTTAAATCAGTTGATACCTTCTGCTGCATTAACTGTATATAGCCATTTTTTCCTCTTTTACCTGACGGTTATCTAAATTAAGCTATGGAAAAGAAATGTAATTGAGCAGAACAATCTAATGCATTAGGTTGGTCATATTGACTAAGCCTCGCATTGATTTTTTTTTTTTTCCTGCTTTCATTTCAATTCCTAAGCTGAATTAATGCAAGGACACTGTTCCAGAGGCAGGTGAGATCTACCCGAAGAGGTGGGGCTGCTGAGGAGTAAAACTCCTCTGCTGGATTAGCAATGTGGGATCTCATGTTGCATGATGCAGTCCCAACATGTAGCTTGTTGTCAGGTCTGCCCTGAAAGGTGTGTAGCACAAAAATATGGACATTAAATCTTTCCCAAAATGCCATTTTCTTTAGATTAAATGGCACTGCTAATGGCACTGTTGCTAGTCTCTTGGGTTAAAGTCACAAACTGCGGATTGGTATTTAAATCCTGGATATTTGCATCCTCTTAGTTAAATACAGTTTGCCTTTTCTAAGTTTTACTGACTTTTGATGGCATGCATTTTACTGCAGAAATCTGTCTGGTTCTCCATTAAACATCTGCTATACTTCTTTCAACATCTATCTTGAAGTTCTGTCTTACACAGAGATGGCATGGACCTCATTCTGCAATTAACTGGAGCGAAGGAATGTCTTGGGGATAAATGATATTCACTGTAAGCAAGGTTGTAGAATCAGGTTGGGAACGTTTCTAACTCGTGTCATGGCTAAGATAATGCTGAAGTAATCGTGTTTGCCGAATGGCAACCATAAACAGATCTTTTGTGTTTCACCACATCAGTCCTGGGGCACAGGTCAGAATTGCAGCCCTCCAGTTTTGTAGCGTATGGAACGTGTGGTCTGGCAGAGCACCTGCTGCTAACCCAGCCCTGCACTCAGATGTTGTTTGCAAACTTCATTATTTCTACTTCTGCTGAAATTAACATGCATTTTGCAAAATTTTAGAATCATGAGGTATTAAAAGAGAAATAAAAATATCATCATAATAGAATAATGCTGTTATAGTTCTAAAAGTGACAAAAAGTGCTTTTTTCAGTTAGGATAATGTAAGAGAACTTCTTATACCTTTGTCTGAAATGTCAAAAAGGCAATCAATTTTCAAATAATTTTCCCTGTAGTTTCAATAGCAGCTTGTTTATATTTTTGCAAGTCATTGTAGCTGTTTCAAATTAGCAGGATTCATTTTCCTTTATACACTGATGGAACCCGCACAAATATTAGATGAAACACAGATACTATGTTCTCACACTTCCACTGTGAAATGGTATTTGTATTTCCTCTGGGTATACTCCCCCGCCTCAAACCTCTCTCTCTCCTACACACATACACAAATATCCTTCCCTTTCTCTCCTGAACAGATTGTAGCAAAGGGAGAGGTTTTCCTGCAAGTCTGCTCTCCTCATTTTACTGTATTTCAAAATTTTCAATGAATTCATAGTGATAAATGCTTCCTGGGCAGAGAATAATGAAAGCAAGCTGCCTGCTAGCCTGAAGGGCTCTGTATTAACCTTGCAAAGTTGTCTTCAGGTTCTGTTTGAAAAGCGCTCTTGCTATTTCTGTACAGAGTTTCTGGGTTGGTGTGATCTTCTGTAACCAGCTTGATTTTTGTAATACCAGGTATTCCTGTGTGTGGTGACTGGCCTTGGTAGTGCACTGCTTTATGCCCTTTCTGCTGCAGAGAGTGAGAATGGCACTTGTAAGTTTGTCTGGAAAAGAGCTGGTTATGTAGGGCCGCGAAGCAGGATCTATTAACACTCTGTGAAAACCGCGCATATGACGGGAAAATTATTCTTAGTAGGAATGTTTTTCTGAGATCTGGAGTTACATATTGAGGCTAGCTCTTGAATTCAGCTGAGCTGTATTTGGTGCAAGCCCTTAGGCAACGAGGCACAGGTGGTGCGATTCTGCCTCTCCCTCTCTGCCAGTGGGGAGGCGTGGGGTGGGGGGACGGACCCTGGCCGCATGGCTCCTCCGGTGGCACCACCGCCGGGGACACCAACGGGCTGCGGGGAGTCATCCCACCGCTGCCGGCCCTTTGGATGGAAACCGGTACGTTACGTGCCGCGGATCGTTTGCAGTCAGCCTTGTATTGAAATCTGTGAGTACTTTGCAGCAGTGAAATGATGTGAACAGGTGATAGAGAGAGATGAAGAATCAGGCCCATTACTTCCCTTGATGCACAACTCTGTTCAGCTAGACATAAAGAGTAAATAAAACCAGGTGATTGCATTTGAGTATATTTAGTTGTTAAACCAAAGCCACGCTGAGTCTAAATTATCTTCCAGTTGAAATCACTGGGATGGTTGTTAATGGTAATAGCTTTATAGCGAGGAAACAGCAAATAAAGCATAAAGCGTGCAAAGAAAGTTCAGGGGCAGCTACTGCCCCCGAAATGGCAAACGTTGCAGAAGAAAGTCTCTAATACTATTTATTATTTTTTGACTTGACTTGAGGGTGGTGGTTTGGTATATTACATGTTCACTGTAAGTGCATCTAAATATACACGCATTACTTGAGAGAAGAAAATCTGGTGTTTTCCTTTCATACGATCTTCTGCATCTGCCCTGTAATTTTCTCGTTTCCCCTTTTTCCAGAAATGAGTGGTTTTAGCTGTTAGCTACCATGGAGCTGACTAGTGAGAATGGAGAAAAAAGCAAATCAGATACTAGCGAAGAAAGCAAGTTTTTGATTTCTTCTATAGTTTGTGTCAGCGTAAAATCTGTAACACAAAGGAAGAGCATCAGGCTTTTGGTGAGAAGGGCCACACCGCTGCTTCCAGTCTCAGGGCGGGTCATACCCTGCAGTCCCTCTTATCGCCTCCATCGTCAATGCCTGTGCGCGCTTCCCGCTAGCAGCACAACTAATGCAGCCAGCCTGCATCTCTTCCTGCGCAGGGAGTACATGTGGGATGAAGGAATTATTCTGTCAATGTGGTCTTGGCTACCATCTTTCCCATGAGCTGTTCTGCCTCTTCTCCATCACAAGTTGAACATGCATCTGCCGTATGACAGGGAGCCAGGGACGGGCTCCTGCTGCTATCAAAACACCACACCCGGCTCGCAGCTCCCTCACATTCAGGGAAAGTGTGTCACCAAGAGCTCAGGGAATTATCCAGGTGAGGTGAATACAGCCCAGAGACTGAGAATTAAGACTCTTTCCTACGAAGGCATGGCAAGTTATGATAGTAAATAATGCAGTGCAAGTTTGGATTCATATTAATTGCTGATCAAAGCTGTATGAGAGCTTTTCTGAAAAAAAAAGAGACATCCCTATAATTGCACTCTACACCACACATTTTCTCTCTTAAACAGGAACAAAATATAGAGCTTTCCATAGCAAAGAGTCAGAGCAGGGCTGTTAATGCCACCTCTGATCTTTTGCTAGAATACCTGTGCTGCAGCATAATGGCACTCCCTGCAGTGAGTCTTTTTTCCCTTTGCAACTCCTCCACTGAGGCATGATTGCAGCATCAGATCCTCGGCATTAATTTCAGAGGTTCTGAATTCTCTAGTAATTTAAAGCCCTGAGAAGCTGGAGGAACCTAGCACCTTGTAATCCCTCAAAGGGAGTGATCATTATGATCATAGGAGTAAAGTTCTTGTGTATTGCCAAAGCTGTACTCAGCCAAAGGACCATACACAGTGAAAGACGCGATTCTTGGGAAATTTCTCATGTGTTTCATTGCTATAGCCTTCTACTCCTTACTCTGTAAAGATTGACAGTTTTTCAGTTCCCAGAAAAATAACTGCTTAGATGAAATTTGTTATCCTCCACCTCTGCTTTTCCAAGCAATACTGCCACAAATAAATGGGACAGAGAAAGTATTTAATTACTGGTTTATTGGGTAGCACCTTTTAAAATTTGGACTTTTTTTCATGATGTCTTAGTGACTCCAAACCGGTATTGAAAACTCTCTGTCTAGGAAACTCCCAATGAGAACAAAGGATTTTTTTCAAGTAATCATAATTTACTGATAGAATATTAGATATTAGAAACTTCAAAAAGCCTGAAACTGAGACCATTTTTAGAACTTTGAGTATCTTACAACAGACACTTTGCCTTCCGATACTGCTGCTTAAGGACTAGAACCCTCTTTCATTGCTCATCTTCACTGTATATGGCAAAAAGAGAGTTGGTTGAAACCAGTGATGGATGGAAGCAATTCATTTCCCAGCAACAGATGCCACCATAACCAGCACAACCAACCAACTCAGCAGGGTCACATAAGAGGGTAGAGTGCTGAAGAATAATTTTTCAAGCCCCATTTTAAAAAAAATACAGCAATACAGCCATTTATAGTGCATTGTTTTTTAGGTATGTACCTGCAATGTTTTGCTGGCCGTTGCACGGGTTACCTAGTTGGAGGGAAGTTAGCTTATCATTTGCAGGTTTTCCTGACACTTCTGTCTTCCTCAATGCTCTTGATGCACTACAGTTTTGCCCCCTGCCCCAAGTTTCCCAGCCTGACACAGCTTTTGTGTGACATCTTCCTGTGTCTTTACATCTTCTGTAAGCTTCATGAGCCAAAATTAGTATGTGATATAAAACAGGAACAGTAAGAAGATTTGCCATTTTGTAACTTCTTATTGCATTTGTATCTTCTTTTTTGTCTATGAAAGATGTTGTAAAATGTTGCTCCTTGATGATTTTTATATCTTAAGCATGAGTGTCCCATTCCTTCAAATCAAGATCATGTGGGATCATTTCCTCTACTTCAGTCATGAAGTAGGCACTGGAAAGCTCCTTCCAGTTGTTTGGGAGAATGGGGCCCTTAGAAAATGGGACACTATCTACTTTATGAGTCTGCTTTGACAGGACAGCAGGATGTGTGATCTTTTCAGTTACAGGGATCCATGCTACTTGGATTCCTGAATAGAAAGCCTGCCATCCCACAACCTCTTGGCCAACTTCATTTACTCCGGTCCTTCAAGATGGCTTTGTGTCAACAAATATTCATGGGGAAAACTACAGACAGAGATGAGGGTAATCAGTGCAACACTTTAAGTGCCGTATTTTATGCCAGAAACTGTTTCTGTGGCAGCTGTGCTGCCGTGATGCCTCGGAAGTCCTTTTCTGCTCAGGGAGGATTAGGACTGTGCTGCTGAGACAGAGGCTGTACTATCAGAGAGGGAACCACGGCAGGAGCAATTCAGTAAAGGGAGTGAGACTATCTGCCTGACTGTTGACTGAAAAGAACCACCCATGTTCCCCGTGTCCTGGTCAATCCTTTGTTTCATGCTGAACTACGAATTAGGAAAGTCATGCAACAGCTGGGAGGTGGTTTTCGCCAGGTGTCAAGCACTTCTGGTACCGGTTATTGGTTGTGGAAGGACTGACAAGATGCGAGCAGGCTTTGATGGATGGCAGCCCAGCACAGCCTTAGACAGCTCTGTCTGATGGAGCAAAGAACATAAGTGCCAAAGATGATCTAAACAATGGGAGGAAGAAAAGGGCTAGTGCTGTCAGACACGTATGACTACCAAGGAGAAAAGCTATCTTGTAATACCAAGTATAGAGAAATTCAGTAAGTTCACGTTGAGTGTCAAAACATATTGCAGAACAAACTATCCATAGAATGTGGCAGCGCAAGGGAATAAATGTAATCACAAAATAGTCAATAAGATAAAGTGAAAATATACAATAAATGTTATGCGGGAGACAAATGTGGAAATATTGTTAGTGCCAGTAAACAACAGAGTACTCTGTCTTTCACAAGCAAAGCACGGACACACACACCCACCCCCCCCCGCCCCATTTTGCGTTCTCCTGAAAAACTCACATTGACTTAAAATGAGAAGGATACAGAAAACAGCTTTATATCAAGGTTTAGGCTATGACTGGAGTATAATCTAGAATGGTCTTGTATTTCATGAGCTGTAGCTTGGAAAGATATTATAAAGTCTTATAGTCCACAAAAAAAATGGTAGAAGCAGAACAGTAGAGACAACAGAAGTTTCAGCTGGGAAGGCTTTGGAAACGGACAGTAGGCTTCTTGTTGAATCTGAGCAAATTTCCCAAATTCAGAGAATCTCAAGAAAGAGGATCTTTCTATTTTGTGGGGAAAAAAGAAAAAAATTCTGTGTGTTTCATTTATACAATTATTTTTAGCTGTTTCTTACTGAAGAACACTCATCTAAAAACCCCTTCAAATCTGTTTAAAATATTTTAGTGTTAGATGGAAAAGATAGACTGAAAATTGGAGGAAGGAAGACTATCAAAGGGACACTGTATTACTGGATTATACAAAGTGTCCCCAGGGAATTGAAGTAATATATCAAGGGAAGTTGAGTGTCAAAACAGGTGAGTTAATTCTATCAACATGTTCCAGCAACTGTTTACAGAATTCATGCCTGACTAGGGAGAATATACTGCTAGGGCTGCATTACTGACCACACGATGGAGATGGTGACATAAACGCAACAGGGTAAGTGAAATTACACTGGCTGTGCAGAGTTTACACAATAATGCAAAATTTCATATGCCTCAACACCTGCGGCATTACATCTGGAAGTGACAAAAGAAATGAAACTTTTACATACCGTAAGTGATTGCTGCTTGTAGCAAGTAATCAGACAACCCACAAGAAGAGAAGCTGATTTAGTTCTGAGTAGTACACAGGACCTGATTTAAGAAGTAGTTATCAGAGAACCACTTCTGAACTGAAAGTCAACATACTTGTTGAGAAGGAAAAGGATAAAAAAAATCTGCTGCAGTAATACTTAACTTTCAGGGAGCGAGCAGACAAAACCGAGGAAGTTAGTTAAAAGAAAAATGGAAAGAACAGCTAAAAAGATTTAATGCAAACAGCGTGGAGGCAGGCTAGAGATAAAGTGTATGAGAGACTCAGAATAATCACGTGACCCATCTTTTTTTTTTTTTTTTTTTCAATTATAAAAATCACCTGTCTTATAAACAAAAAAACCCCCTAACACCTAGCCCAAAACAGCAGAACGAAGAAGATTTTGGAAAGATACCCTTCAAAAGTGTAAGTCATCTCAATGGAGAAAGGTAGGGAAAAAAAGCATAAAAACTGTCAAGTGAAATATAAACCAGAGTATTTTGAGAAACAACTTGCTACAGACATAAAAGTTAGTAATTCTTTCTTTTTTAAAATAACTACACTAGAAGCAGGAGGCCTCCCAGAAAGATGATTGGGTAGATAGACAATCAAGGTATAAAAGTACTGAATACTAAATTAATTTTCACTGATGTTCACAACAAAGAAGGTTAGAGAGGTTCTCCCAATCTGAGGAAGTTTCTCAATGTCTATCATCATCTGAAGGTGTTTTAGAAGATGTAAATAATATCAAACAGTAAGAATTACCATGAGGTGACATTCACCCCGAAAGTGTTTTAAAGGAACTCAAATATGACATTTTTGAACTAACTGCTGTAACACATAACCTGTCACTTTTATCAGCCTTGATGCCAGAAGTAATGTTGTAACTGTGGCACAGTCTCTAAATGGATTCAAGGGCTGATCCCTGTAATAACAAAACAGAAAGCGCTTTTTTATGCTATTGCAAAAGACCAATATTGTTCTCATGTCTAGAATATCACATGTAGTTTTAGCCTTACCAAATAAAAAAAATGACATCATATAACCAGAAGAGAGCTAGAAAGCACAGATAACCAGAGATGTGGCATGGTTTTGTATATGATAAGATGAAATAGATTAGGATTCGTCATTTAGAAAATAGGTTGCAGGAGTGGACATGTCAAGTCTATATAATCATAAATGGCACAACGGATGTAAATAGGGATGCATTATTCTCTGTTTCTTCCTGTCTAAGGAGGTACAGGCTTAACCATATAGAAACATTTAAAGCAAACAAAAGGAAATACTCTTCACTCATTGTGTCATTAAAGTGTGAAATGTATTGCCATGAGATGTCACTGAGATCAAGCTTGTAACAGTTGGGTCGGTCTCTCCGCTCAGCAGCTAGCAACCGCTGCAGGTATGATGGAGGGTCCAGCTCAGAAAGCCAGTTTATTGCTGGCAACTGGGAAGGCAAAGAACAAATTCATGCTTCTTCCTGTTTGCTATGAAGTCCTGCCGCTGATCGCTGCTGAAGTCAGGATTTGAGGGTAAGTGGAGCAGTCGTCAGCTCAAACAAGGTTACATTTTCATGATGCTATCATAATTACTACTACTACTAAAAAACAGAAAAGACTGCCTATTATTTGCAAAATGTTTTGATTTTTGATGGAACTGTGTATCTGATGGAATTCAATAACGTTGAAAGTTATTTAACAATCTTCAGGCATACTTTCGGTGGGTGCTAATTCCACTGTTCCGTCTGGTGTGTGCTCAACTGATTGGAAGTGATGTAACTGACATAACAAGCTGCATTTAGAAAGATCCCCGTTTTCATGTTCAGATGTATCTTGTCACTAGTTTAGATGATTGCTGGGGTAGCAACTGCATTATATATATAGATATAAAAAATGTATATATGTGCATACATATGTATGTAGGTGTGTATACATATATATATATATAAATAAAACTAACCTGGTCAATCTCACCATTTTTTCTGAACAAAGCTTTCAAGTATTAGTTCTGTGAGCCACACTCACGTTTTAATACATGCGAAAAAGTGAATACTCTTACAAAATGTTTTTCCTCTGCTTTTTGGAAGTTCCTTTCTTTCTGCTCAGTAAGAATTTTATCATAATTTCATGCCCCCACACTTCATGGTTTGTTACTTGGTCTATTACTCTCACATTTAACTTGATAAGGTCCTGCTTCCTATGATATTCATTTTTGAGTTTTGATTCTTCACAGCTGCTGCTTTGAAGTCTCAGATAACATTCTGAGCATTGCACATTGCTCCTGGTTTTAAACTTTCATTCAGCTGCAGTACATAGCTCTGTTTCTCCCAAATAACTTTTCAGTAAATTGTTACATTCTAATATTCTAATGTTTTGCTTTTAATCAGGGCAAAACTGTGGACTCTTTTCTTAAAAGAAGCTAGTAACTTCTGTCAAAAGGTTTGGTGATTTATCCTCATCTTCTTCAATCCTTTCTTCAAAGGAATTTAAGTCTGTTACTCAGTTCAGGAGGATTCTGAATCACTGTCTATTTCATACATGCACGAAAGGAAGAACTGATGCTCATACTTGTCTTCATGCCCTCTCTTTAGCACCATGGATTTTTTTTTTGACCCAGTCCTGTCCAGGACCAGGAAATGCAGCTGTCAATAACCTCCTTTGGATAATATGAAAGCGTGCTGGAATAGTGAGTATGCATGTTGTCGAATGGCTATTAGCTGGAAACACGCAGATATAAAAACTCAGGTTTTGCCCTCGCCTTCCCCCTTCAACACTTAGAATGATCTAAAAGAGTGCACGTGAATCTGGACTGCAGGTCAACATCAGGTAAAAACTTCCTTTACCAACCTTTAGATTTTTAGTCACTAATTGGAAAAAATTGGTCTGAGATTTTTTAACTGTCTTAAAAGGACAAAAAATGAGCAAGGACTACATCTCACATGTTGAGCTGAGGTGGTTTTGAATCTCGGGGCAGTAAGGATGTATGAATGGAGAGTTGAGGGCACTACGGCTGGAGCAGTACTGCAGATATTCCCACTGGTTTCTCTTCTCTGTGTGTGATTTTTATGTGAAGGGTCCTAATTTTTTCATTTCTCAGCCCTTTCTGTGCAGTGGTCAGAGATTTGTCTACGGTTACAAACATGCAGTTCTCATGCAAGAACATGTGAGAGCACAGATGATGCATACTTACAATTAACACTTACAGTTTGACATCTTGTCCAATTAAATGCACTGGGTCATAAAGAAATGACAAACTTTTGCCAGCATTGATCGTCCTTCAGAGCCACAGTATGGGGCAGAATTCTAATAATGAAATATCCTTATTATACAGAACTACTTACAGATATTAGCAGTGCCCTTAGGTATAGGCAGATAAGAACCAGGGCTCCACGGTCGGCCCTGGTAATTCTTCTTGCATTTTCCACAGTCTGGGCCAGTTGTGTTATGCTCACATTCACAAAGCAGTCTTTTGTTTTCTTCTTTACAGCCAGTAGCGTGAAGGTTGCACTTACACCTATTTTTAAAAGGCAAAAATAAAAAAAAGTGGGACATTATTTAGAGGTGAGTTTAAATTCAGATTAAGTCTTAGTAAAGCGTGTCCTATGGCAGCCACTCTATTTCCATGTGTTGTGTTGTGCCTGTATTACTGTTTTAGCATGCTTTACAAGCCATCACTCAAATAGCATGTTGTAATATCTTCAGCTCGCACAGGTCTAAAAGCAGTAATTTCGCAAGACTCCAAGATGCTGAATCTTTTCTTGTTTTCACTAACACAGCTCCACTGAGATCAACTAAATTATTCATAATTTTCACTACAGACAGGTCTATAATCTTGCAGAAAAATTCAAGCGTTACTCACTACTCCCAGGAACAAAACAAGTTCTCTGCTTATGTCCTTAGAGAACCTGGCCCAAATTAAGATCCATATTAGGCCCTGGAAGTCTGAGAAAACAGACTTCAGTTAAATATCCTCTGCAATGCTAAACTTCAGTAGAAGGGAAGCTCACTATAATGGTGTTTTGCCATTCGTGTTCAGCAAGTACTCTCTTGCTCAGAAAGGAAATTTTTTTTTGCTTGCTTTAATTTGATATAGTTGTAGTAGCTGAAGGTCAGAGGAAATATTTTGGTAGGCACATTTAGTTTTACTTAGGAAAGAACACCTAATCGAACCTTGCGACAAAATCATTAGATGAACCAGATTCTGCATCTGGTCTTAGAACAATTGTATTTTCCTTAAATTCCCCTCTTTCCCTGAAACTAGCATACTTACAGAATGGGAAGATAGTTTCATAAACAGTAAGGTCACCTCTTTCCATCCCTTTCCAATAGATGTCAAAACTGGCTAAAATCTGTTTCTGTTTGGGGCTGGAAAGAAAACGAGTATTTAATGTCCCTCTGTCTGTCTTCCTAATGATTGTATATCTAGAGATTTAAAGGATTCTCATGTGGGTATTTGTCACCTGTTCCATACAGTGACCAATAATTAGAGCAAAACAACACGTGGAATCGCCAAGTGCAAATTAACAGCTGCCAAGCTGACTTCCATTTGGAAGGAATATGACCCGAAGCAACTGGCCACATACATATATATCCCCAGGGTAAAATAAGCTTGCAGTTGTAAGTGGCTGCTGGAGAAAATCCACAAGAATCTGTAATACAGTAGGTGGCGAAGCATTCTCCTCAATGCTAGAAATGAGGCAGATGAAACTGCTGTTATTTGAGCAATGCTCATTCTAAAGAAAAACAACTTCAGCACCTTTTCAACTGAAATTACCAAAATGTATTGAATATGCTAGACAAAAGAGTGATTCATTTGTATGTAATTTCCAGAATATTGATGCTTAAAGACTACATCAGTTGTGAAGTAAATTTTCAATGGCTAGCCACTACAGAATGAAAGATGCCTGTCTGGGTGTCAGTGGATGACAGATGCCTATTCGTGTAAAGATTGAAGATTTTGGTAAATGGCACTGCTATTAAGAAAAGTAATGGGTGGTTTTACTGTCCACAGGAATATGAAAATGGAAGACTCCCAAATGGGAGAGATACACAATAATGACAAGACCAAAAAATAGAGTCAGAGGAGAATGAAGCAGGAGAGCCTGTGGAGTCACTAGAATAAATGAGAGAGAGGAACTGACTGGATTTCTTTCAGGGGGAGATGTTTGTTTTATTGGAGGGACTAATCAGTGTCAGAGGCAGCAAACTGATCTGGGCAGGAAGAAAAAGCTAGCTGGTTCTGAGGAAAAGCTGTAGTTCCTAGGGCTCTGAAAGGGTGCTGCAGCCTGGTAGGGGAAATGAGGTGGGGGAAAATAAATGTAGGTACATCTGCTAATTGGTAAACGTGTACAGCTCTTTGAATAAGCACCTGAAAGCAAAGAATGGTTGTGTCAGAAAACCTTGTGCAAAGTCTGTTTGCACTTCTTAGATGCTATTCTTGTCATGTGTTCCTGAAGGGAGAGACCGATCCTCAATTTTGCTTGCATGGTTAAGAGTCTTGGGCGGATTCTGGCCTTCTCCATCTCCCTCTGCTTCTATCCAGCCCTGTCCCATGTCTCTTCATATATATACAAAACATACGCATGAATTTATATGTATGGATGTATATGCACATACACAAACAATTCCCATAAATTCTCATGCATATTGATTTCCTTTTATTTCCCACGTTCCTTAACTCCACTGTGATCTACCTCTTCACAGGTTGCTTCCTCCTTTTCCTTATTTGCCAGGCAAGAGAGAGAGCATGGACAGCACGGAATAGCTCTGCTGCCGGTTCTGGTGCCCAGTTTTTTAATTTCTTAGGGCAAGACTGCTGCAGAGGAAGTGTTTCTCAGCCCAGAGTTGCAGCATCATGCCACGGTAGCTGTTCTGTGGTCCACCTGGCGGGGCTCACGCAGTACAGCAATGGGCAGGGTTCCTGCAGGAGGCATCTTCTGCGATTTTAGCCACCAAGCTCCAACAGACAAAGGAAAACTACAGATTTTGGAGGTCTATGTTTGTACCAAATACAGGCAGGTTTTCACAAAACCAGCAAAATGCATTTTCTTGTGGAAGTAGTTGCAGACCTTCTGTCAAATTTTAAAACCCTATTAACTGAGAATTGAAACAATCAGCCCTCATAGGGGCATTCAGAACAAATACACGCAAACCAGACAGTGTAGGGACATTTTAGCCACTTAGCTTCCTAAATGGAGGAATTGCTAAATGGCTCTTCCTGCCCTAAACCGGTAGAATAATCACAGAATCATTCAGTCAATGCCTCTCCACAAATTAACTTATTTAGATGTTTAATATGTATTTTTGAAAGCCTTCCCAGCAGAATCTCCCAGAATCCTGCATCCTGCCTTAAAAGAAAATTCCAAATAATACCATGTTTAAGAGAACGGAGAAAAAANCCCCCTCACCGCCTCCCAAAATCCCTTAGCAATGGGGAGAGAGGTGTAGCCTTCTAGGAGTGTGATTTAAAGTGAATGAGAGAAAAAAAACCAAATTTGATCACTGAGAAAAATAAAGGACTGATCTAAAACCTTTGCGGGCAGAGAATAGATAGTCAAAACCTAACATTAACAACCGAGCAAAAAAAGAGCTGATGATGATGAATAATCCTCAGAATAATTCAAACTTAGCTGTGTACAATTTCCAAGGAGAAGAAATTAAGGAACAAATGTGGTCACTGTGGTTTTCTGCAAGACTAGCTAAAGAACAAGCATCAAGGTAAAAAAGTACATTTATATTAAAAATGTCAAATGTAGATTTAATGAGAGCTAGTTAAAGTGGGCAAGAAAAGAAATGGTTTTTTTTTTAAAAAAACAAACAACCCAGACCCAAACCACAAAAGGTCAGACAATGTGTGGCAAAAAACATTACCTTTGCCTTCTTAGTGTATAGGCAACATAGAAGTTGGGTTTCGTTTATGATCATTAGTGTTATACAAGTATGAAAAAAAATCTGTACATTAATGAAATCTGAAGAGATTAAATTGGAGTTCTTGTTGGTGTCAGTAGCTATACATAGGGAATAAAAGAGCAGAAGCATAAGCGGAAAAAAGGCCTTCAGCAGATTGAACCACTGAGGCTCTGATTCTCCTCTCACTTGCACCAATTTTTTGCTGAGGTCACTTTACAGAACTGAGAGAGATTAATCATGATTTCCACAGCAAATCAAGGATGTAGCTGAATACCGAATGAGTGTAAAATGCAGGCAGTGCTAAAACTGACAGAGAACAAAAAACATCTGAGGAAAGCAAACTGAACATAATTTGGAAGGTACTGTGTCTGGGGAGAAGCAAGCCAATACCAAATTCTGTGCTGTATGTGGAGAGACATTTTTACTGGAACAAGGAAATAATATTTTGTATACTTCTGTTTTTTTAGGAAGGCTGCACTAGGAATTGGGCAATCTGTCCCAGGGACCTCATCAGAGTGTATGTATGGACAATCTCAGAGACTTCTGCAAAGAGGAGAAATGCCTGTTGTGCTTGAGGGACAGAGTTCTCTGGATGAATGAAAGAGGTAAATGTAAGGCTGAGAGATGACTAGAGTATAGTAAAAAGCTACTTCTGTCTGCGGGATAAGCAGTAAGGAAACTTGAAATATTTAAGGTTAGAGAAAGAAGACTATTTAGGTAAAAGTTCCATCCAGACAGACCACAAGAGAACCACTCTTGCGATGAGATATATTGGAATGTGAGCAGTGTGAAAACAAAGCAGTAAAGCCTGGACCTTAGGCACTTCAGGTAACTGTGAATCAGCTGAGCACCACTGGTCTGGTAGCTGACCTGGGCTCTTATCAGATCACTGTCAGGATGTGGACATCAGTTTCCTATAGAAGACTGCCCAAGTTCAAAGTCCTTCATCTGCCTCGTCTCTTTTTTAAGGAAGATTACCTTTTCTGCTCCAGAGGCAAGGAAATATTTTGTTACCTTATGTGAATATCCATGATGATAAATTATTACTGAAAATCCTAGGTGCCATTTGTAATTTCCTTAAGTGCTTGCTTTGAAAGGCTGTTCCTAGCTGTTACTGCTTTAAATCTGAGATAGTAACAAAGGCTTAATTAGATTTACATACAAAGCATATTAAACACAAGATTTCATACAGCCCTCGTAGATGCTTCCATTAGAAGAATGTGGTCACTTTGGCTGCATGTTTAAGAATGGAGGAGTTCTGAAAACCTAAAAAACTGCTTCCACATCCTGTGTACTGAGCGTTCCAGATGCGTATATAGTTTCTTGAAATACAAAGAAAAAAGTCAAAGTGCTTTACAAGGTATTACGTACACATGCCCAGAAATGCAATTACTGGGTAGCAGTGGGTGGGTAGCAGCTGCTTGGCATGTCAAGTGGGTTTGCACGTGTACTGAGAAGGGGTGATTGAGGGAGCTGTAATAAGTAGAGCAGGTTTGAGAATACAGGTTAAGGTATGGCAAATATAAGAGCATGTATGCAATGTATGCTGCAGCCTTTGCACTGCACTGGCAAACAGCCTAAGGGCAAAATCCCATGTAAGGATAACGCAAATGTTAAGGGCACAGTGCAGTTCTGAGATACAGTATATGCTCACCATAAATGGCATCATTGAGGTCTAATCTTTGTACGTCTTTACGAAGACTGCCTGAAGTTCATGATTATAAGTATCAACAACTCCATGAGCAATTAGGTTATGCCCAGGGAGATGCAGGCCTCGAAACAGCTTTCTACCTGAAGGGAACAGTTGTCTGCCTGTTATATCTGGTGACAGTTTTTCCAGACTTTTTTTGTTGATCGTTGTGGGAGCAGCTCTGTCGGTGCTGAGCTTGTGGAAATGAATGCCACATCCCCACAACATTTATTGCATTTGGAAACTTCCATCCTGATGTTTCCACATGAGCTCAGCTCATTTCCATCTTTCCAGTTCAACCTGCGAGGACTCTTCCTGCTAAGCAGCCTGGTTACAGCACACGCAAGAACACATTTCCCTCCAACGAGCAAATTCAATTTTGAATTGCTGGAGATTGATATTGCTGTCCAACGCTATAAACTCTAATTGTGTGGGAGAACAAATTTGTTTTTCTGACCACTCATCTTTGACAGACTCATTATTTTGTCATAAAGCAACTGAAATGATATTTTTGGCAGTTACGTAAGGTGCAGGAAGCACTCTGGCGTGTTGAAGGAGCAGTGCTGTTGTAGTGGGAGCAGGAGCCCCAGGCGTGCTGTGTTCCTCACAGACTCTATTTACATACAGACAACTGACATTAAAATGCTGTAAATATCACTAAGGTAATTGCTAATAGCATGCTGGTTCTCTTGCATGTGAGCGCCAACCAACAGACTGGGGGTCACATGAGGGGATCATTTATGTTGAAGAGATCATTCATGAGAAAGACAGACAAGAGAAGCTCGTTGATACATTTTTAACGACTAGCCATATGTTCCTCACTTAGATACATCTTTGGATCATTCTAGGTCATCACCAAAGTTTAGAAAAAACAACTTAAAACCAACTTGTAAGCCCTCTGCACAGACTCTTCACTTTCACATGCCACAAGTCAGGTCTCTGCTCTCAGGTAAGCAAAGCCTGAGCTTGCAGAGGAGTCGGCATGTTTGCTCTTCACGTTACTGCCCACACAACGTGATGCACACACAACATAAAATACTATCCCTGCATAGTTTTAATTAGGCATTTTAAAACACTGTTAGCAATGTTAGGAGCCTTAGTCAGCTCCCCAGTGCTAGCAACTACTTCCAGCACCTTGTCACAGTTGTCCTAAAGGGCTTGGCTGTGTTTAGCATGACATCAAACGTGTTAAGGCTGTCATCTACATTATGCCTCTCAAAGCTTACTAATGACCTTGAGGCAGCTTCACCAGTGCAATTTAGTTTTCTAATATGATGTAGACAAAGACGAAAATTCCACGTTGCAAATACATTTTAAGTGTGGAGTCCCAGCCGAAACCAGGACAACAGGTAAGTGACAAAACTTTTGTACCATTGAGTGTATAAGGTAAACATCACGAAAATACTCAGATAAGTCTGTTCTTCGTTTAAATACAAGAAGTGGAACACCTTTTTGTAGAGGCGCACAGTCTCGGAAACATCACGTCTGCTGAATATTATTATTCATTATATCATAGGATTTTTCCATGTCATGTCAAAAAACCCCAAAGTATGCTGGTCTTTATCCTAATTTCCAAAGCTTAATAGATGTCTACACAGCTTTACTATTGAAGCAGATTTTGTGGGGATGAAAACAAGTCTAAAGGACACTGTTGTGAAGAAACAAAATGATTGCTGGCCAACTTATTTCTGCGAGGATGGAACAGACAGTGAGAACATACACATAAAAGGGGTAACAAGATAATTACTGCAATCTAAGCTACCAGTGCTCACTGCAGGGACTACCCGTCTGAAGAAGTTCTGAGCTAAAACAGTCAAAAAAACCTAAGGACAGTTGGCAATCAGAAAATGGCATGGGTTGCTGGCTGCAAGTAGGTCTGCTGAACAAATGTTCCAGCTCATGTGAAGCAGGAAAGGAAATTCTGGGTTTTGTTCAGTATTTCTTGAGCTGTATGAGTATCTCAGGTCCACGTTGCTGTATAGAATCCAAGTCCAAAAAAGGCGTTACGTTTTTTTCTGGAGGTTATGAGTAAGACCCCTGTGGTCTGCTGGTAAAAAGTAGCCACTGTAGTGAGAGTAATGAAATGTGAGTCCTTTCTTTCATTTGTTTATTTCTGGAAACGTATTTGGTCACCAGTCTTTTTCCCTGTCCCTTTCATTGTTATCTAATACATCATAATCTCCCACTGAAAAAAGAGATTCCTTTGTGAAATGGGGCTACATCAATAATAAAGGATAAAAAAATTCAATAATAACAAATATAACTTTGTATAGGTAGATATATTATTCTTTCATTTACAAAGCAAGGACTAATGTTGGATCAGGTTTTTAAGCTTCTTAAATCTGTAAGTAGCTTTGTGCCTAGAAAAGAAGTTTAACCTGCGCTCAGTAATCCTGCTGCACCTTAGTACCTTAGAATCTAGAGATTTACAGAAGCCTCTTCAACTTTATTCTTTACTGTTTAGTTTTTGCTGCTAAATTTGGGAGGAAATTGAATTAGATTCCCACAGGCAGTATGGAAAATTGGGGAAAATAGCTTCTTATTCTCCCTCAGCTGAATATATTATATCTAGTGGGGAACAGCAAAACCCAGGCACAGAGATCATGTTTGCTTTGCTTTCTCAGTGGCCTACTTCCAAGCAGTTTGGAGAGCTTGAAATTAAAAAAGAAGAAAAAGTCAAAAAGGGCAGCATAATTCCCTTTCCCACAGGAGCGAGGACTTTCCAGGACTCACAGAACTCGTGCAGGGCATGGAATTGCCCACTGTTTGCACTAAGCCAGCCCAACAATAAGAGTACACAAGTGCTACGTTTAAATATTAACATAAGTATATAAGATTCATTGTGTTCACACACTAGAAAGGAGGCAGTAACCATTTAAACCTCTTAACAAACACCCCAGTATTTAAGTATTTGAAACTGTTCTGACTTCTTGGCTAGATAAAAATGTTACAGATCAACAGATATGAAAATATTCAGACTTACTTTGGTCTCTTAGGTCCAAAGTCTAAAAATAATCCAGTGATGCTTATGCCTAGTAGACAGAACAGCTAATTCTGAGTCCGAGTTATTTCAGTTTAGCACATAAATCCCCCACGTTTCCTTAATATGAAATACTTAGATACACCTAGCCAAGTGGAATGGACAAATGCTTTTTCTAATTTTCATTTCACATTCTCTAAGTGTTAAAAGCTGAAATAGATCTGTCTGAAAATATAGCTGCTGTTAGCTGCTGTAGAGAACTAACTTCCATCGCCTTCCCAAATATTCATTTTTGCTTTTTCTTCAGAGATATTAGTTTTCATGGAAACGTGTCAATAAAGAGAGTGGCTGTAGAATCTGCAAGAGTTTGCCAGCAGCATGTTCTGCAAAGAATTTCGCCTGCGAACACAGTTTGCCAGATTCTTAGCTGATGTAAATCCATCTGGCTCCAGTAGAATCAATGAATTTATGTTAGTTCACACTGTCTAAAATGCGGCCTAATTTGTTTCCAGCTTTCATTCATATTATCCTAGGCTCAGTGGCTGTATTTTTAGATAATGGCAGATAACCTTTTTATCATTTTGAATGGCAGGCCAAAGATCTTGAACAAACATGGGGTGGAATCCGGGAGTCAGCAGAGGATAAGAAGCCCAGGTGTGATGTGCTTTTAGGGACATGACTGCTGAGAAGGTAGGATGCTGGTATTTTACATTGTTTCCATGAAACTATTTTGCTCTCATCTTTAACCTCAGAAATAGGAAGCTTTTCTTACCTACGTGAAGGACGCTGAACGGGGACCATGGTAGTCATGTCTCTCCCAGAGAGGAAGTAAAATCTCTTGCTAAGATGAAGATGAATAATGATAGTTTCTTCTAGTGCTACCAACTGATCATTTAACACTAGTGATTGTTTTGGTAGGTTCCCAGACTTCCACTGAAGAATGGAGAAAAAGCAGTGGATGTAAACTCTAAGTACTTCAGTGTCACAATTACTTTTTCTTTTCCTTCTCTCCCACTTGAAAACGTCCTTCTTTCTCACTGGAATCCCTTTGGTCTCACCTACTAAGTTGCTGTACTTCACACAGCAACCAATGTCTTGATACATAGATGGGATGGCAGAGTGGGAAGCACATCTGTTGCACAGGTACTACACAGCTTGGGTGTTCTCAGTTGTCATGATGTATCACATGTGTTTTAATTGGCTTGTTCTATATGCCAAGAAAAACTGGGAGATGGTAAAAACCCGAATATCCTCAGCTGCCCACACTGTTACGCATCAGAGACAGAAGGGCTACCGGGACAAGAATGTAGCCCTCTCGCTCCACCAGTTGGAATAATGCTATCTGCTTGGCAGTACCCTGTCATAATCTGTCTGATGGTGCAAAAAAGTTAAGGCACATGCTGGCTGAGATTGGACTACTGCCCATTGCCATTAGGATATTAAGGATGCAAAGTTTTTGTTGTTTTTAATTTTTTTTGCTGCTGTCCAATGTCCTGCTTAGCCAGCCTTAGTTTGCCATCCATCCATTGGGCAGTAAGTCAATATCAACAAGTCAATACGCACCAACAGATACCCTAGACACACCTTGTATTTTAATCACTATAATACCACCAGGCGGAATTTAACCACTATAATACCACCAGGCGGAATTTAACCACTATATCACAGCAGTTGCAGAAGTCGGTACCACAACCTGCTAGATTGTTAAGAATGTGACATACAAACCTCAGATGAAAGGTACAGCAATATATCACTGCAGTTTTGTAGCTTACAAATTTAAAACTGAAAGTTAAAAAGTCTTTAGGAGTCACTCTTTCTTCTCTTTTCTCCTGATACAAATTTGAACATTAAATTTGAAATTCCTGGCATTGCATTAATGTGCATCACCACTTTCAAGTTTATTGAGAGACCAATTTTTCTGGGTTTAATTTAATTAATACCAGTCTTACATCTGCTCAGCAGCAAACCCAAGAAAGCTGCTCTAAGATGCTAGCGATTACACCAAAATTCCTGTCTTTATTTGTAAGTAGTATTTCACAGTATCAGCTGCCAGCTGATACCCTGAATTCTTTTTCTCAGCACAACACTGAAAAGGAACAATTTGTTGTGTGGGAGGTCTCAAATTGTGGTCGTTAAATTACCATCCAAGTGGACATGCTTACAATGCCATTCAAAAATGTTACTTAACTCTCTGCCACGGGAGAAATTTTATTCTCGCACGCAGTGATAACCCAAGTAAGCTGTTACAAATTCGTGTCCATGACTAAAGTTGGACAAACCTGGCCAAAGCAGAAATCTCTTTACTTTAAGCTTAGAGAAAGGGTGTAGCACCTATTGTGTCACAGTAGGGAACAAAGTATTTTCATGAGCCATTGTCACAGGAGCAGCATTTCTGCTACATGAAAAACAAGCTAGCTTAATTTCATACTGATTTCAATAACTTTTTGACGACTATAATAGAGAAAAGCAGCATAAAAATATCCATGGTGTGCGCAGAATTCGGCACCAGGGAAACCCATTCTGTGAAGCAGTACATCTGCTGCTCTTTTCAAAAGATTTTAAAGCATTGCTGTTTAAGAGACCTCCTATGGACTCATTTAAAGGCTCAAGCATGCCCCTAGTAGTTACTGCAGCAGCAACGGTATATATGGAAGAGCGGAGTATGGGCTGTAACAGGTTGTTTCTGAGGGAGAGAAAATAAGCCTTGTGCTACCCTGAGCAATACTCCTGGGAGGAGCAGTCGACGTCAGCCCTAACTCAGTGCAGAGGCACGCCGCCACCGCTGTCCTCGCCGGGTGTCCCTTCGCAGCCAGCGAGGACTGGCCCCCGTGCAGCTGCAGCAGCCGTAAGGGCAGGATCCCTGTGCAGGGGCACAGAAGAGGTGCAGAATAGCCCACCCTCCGCTTGTCTACTCTTGGACACCAGGTTTCACTTGAAAAAGTGAGGCCTTTCTGACAGCTTTAATGCAATGAATAGCTTGGTCCTGTTCCTACTGCAGTCAGTAACAGGAAAGGCTGTTCTGTGGGTCCTGGTATCAGGATTTAGTGAGGAACTGTCTCCCCTGCTCATTCTCTGACAGGCATCTGCTGTGACCAGCTCTGCTTTTAAGCCCTCCTGTTCAAGTTTGTATCTGTAGGTGAGAGGATTTTACAAATCAAAGTCCTGAGGAGACTTCCACCTCCCTTCCAAACAAACACAGAGGCCAGGGAAAGATTTTTTTCCAAGAAAACAAGTCGTATTTCAGAGAAGACCAAATGCAAAGCAGAATCGTTTACAGAGGTTGTCTAACCCTGTCAGAGCGGCTGGCTCAGCCCTACTCGTGGTGGCTCCTACGAAACAGCCAGCTGGGCAGGCTGCTGCAGCAACAGGGGAGCCACACAGGACATGCCAGGGAAGCAGAGTCGGAGTAAGAGGTAGGAGACGGCAGGAAAGCTTCAGGCAGACCATCAGGACACCCCACTTAGCTCTGTTTGAAAACTGCCAGAAAGAAGTCGGACTTTTCTTCAAAGAAAAAAGGACTATTGAACATATCCTTGGGTTTTTTTGCTACCTATTTCGGCCACCTTTTTGCTCCAGGTGTACCACCAATACGCACAACCAGCAATAAAGCACACACAAAGAACAAAGAGCCAAGTTCTCGTTCCAGTTAAGTTCCGTTAATATAGTTACACACAACCTAACAGTCCCTGAAAAGCCCAGGGCTTAAGTGCTTTAAAAAGACAGGTACTTCAAAATCAGATTTCCTTTCTTTTATCTGTCTTGTTTTATAGGAGATGTGTGTGGGAAAGGTAAAGAACTGTTGACAAAAGCACACTTGAATTTTCAATATGATGTCTAGGCACCGACCGGACATTTAGGAAAACCACCTCTCTCCCTCTGCAGCGCTGCCATTGTTATCAGAAAGAGGGAAGCACTGGGCAGGTTGCTGTGGGTGCCAGCATCTCAGCCGTCGCTCTCTGCCAGGTCCTGATGGCCCCTCTGGTCAATGCCTATCATAAGGGCTAAGGAGAAGAACGCGCTTACTCTGAGGGCAGGTTAATTGATCTCTCTTTGAAAAATCATGTTGCGGAACTTGAACTTTAAGGATAATTATGAGGCATGAGGCAGCTATGTTCTTTTCTGGAGTGTGTTCCGAGGTACTCATGATTAAACTATCGAAGTCGAGGGGGCATACCAAACTGTTCAGAGCAAATGAAGCTGACTAAATATTTCAAAAGGGGTTTTGTTCTGGTGTTTTTTTGCATTTCATTAAGGTTGATTTTTGTTATGGATTTGTGTGGCGCGGTTTCTTTCGTAGTGGGGGAGGGGGCTGCAGAGGTGGCTCCTGTGAGAAGCTGCTAGAAGCTCCCCTGGGCTCTAAGTCGGACC